>VSMD01000375.1:0-32317 GCA_008750895.1 Mirza zaza
CACCCAGACCAACAAATGAAGAAGAAAAAACAAAAACAAAAAAACCCAGAGTCTTAGAAGTC
This sequence comes from Mirza zaza, assembly GCA_008750895.1. Taxonomy (NCBI): domain Eukaryota; kingdom Metazoa; phylum Chordata; class Mammalia; order Primates; family Cheirogaleidae; genus Mirza; species Mirza zaza. Next base: position 63 of record VSMD01000375.1, read on the forward strand.
CTTCTGCGCCTTCCCTCAAGGGTTAGCACTCTCCTGACTTCCACAGCATAGATAACTTTGCCTGTTTTTGAATTTCATAGAAATATAATCATACAGTATTTAGTCATTTGCCTATTAATTCTCATTGCTATAGACTATGCCCTTAGATGAATAAACTACAGTCCATTTATCATTTATTCATAATTCATGCACTCTTGAGTTGGTTCCATTTTTGGTTGTCATGCATAGTGCTGATGTGAACATTCTTGCAGATGTCTTTTGTGAATGTACGTGCCCATTGTTGTTGGGTGGCTGTCTAGGAGTGGAATTGCTGGGTTGCAAGATACTTCTGCTTTTAATCTCTTCTTTCAACAAATTTTCCTTCAGAGATTCCATCAATTATGGGATTATCCTCTAAACATGAGTGACCTGCAATTTTATACCCCCACCTCTCTGCTCTCTTGAGCAATAGCAAAATTATACATCAGTCATTTAAAAAGTTGTCCAGGACTCCAAGTAAGTCCTTGACTACCATCCCCTGCCCTATTGTGGACTGCCACCCTGCTGTATCCCCCAGGGACATAGAAGTTTGGACTTAAGACACCTGTCTGGTCTCCTACCTATGAGGCCTGGCCTGGATCACATATGACATATAAACACTCATTCTGTCCATTTAGTTTAGGGCCTATAGGGTAGGGAAGGGAAGGACAGGGTGAGACTCTGCTCTTTCTGGAAGGCCCCACCCTGTTTCCTGTCTGAGTTTCTAATGGGTATGTGTGTGTGTGTGTGTGTGTGTGCAGAATGGGAAGGGTGTAAAGATAGAATGGAATGGGCCGGGCGCAGTGGCTCACACCTGTAATCGTAGCACTCTGGGAGGCCAAGCCGGGAGGATTGCTCGAGGTCAGAATTCGAGACCAGTCTGAGCAAGAGCGAGATCCCATCTCTACTATAAATAGAAAGAAATTAATTGGCCAACTAATATATATAGAAAAAATTAGCCGGCATGGTGGCACATGCCTGTAGTCCCAGCTACTCAGAAGGCTGAGACAGTAGGATCGCTTGAGCCCAGGAGTTTGAGGTTGCTGTGAGCTAGGCTGACACCATGGCACTCTAGCCCGGGCAACAGAGTGAGATTGTGTCTCAACAAAAAGAAAAAGAAAAGATAGAATGGAATGCCTCCATAGCGGGAAATGTCCTAACGCTGCCTTACCACAGCAGCTGCATTAGAAACCAGTTCTAAGATGGAGACAATTCAAAGAGGAAACAGTCCCTACATGCGGAAGAGAGAGCACTAACCACTCCACTCCTCCCTCTGCCTTTCCCCCTCTCAACGTCATGACCTGCTTATGATTTTGACCATAGCAGGACTCCTTGGGCAGAGGGTGGGGGCAGCGCTGAAGTTTCTCGCTTCCCACTAACCCACAGTTCACAGCGTGTCAGCACTTCCCCGGAATGCCTCCCGCATCGCATGTCTGAAACCAAACTCTTATCTTTTCCCCAGACCAAATTCCTTTTCAGACTTCTCAGTTTCTGTCAGCTGTCACATCACAATCATGCCGCTGAAAACCTTAAAACCACTTCAGATTCCTTTCCTTTATCTAGTCAGTCAACACATGTTTTTATTCTTCTTCAGAACTGTCTATTCATCTTTAAAATGCCTGTTGTATCCCCTTGGTATCATCTTTTGTTACCTCCCAACTGGATTATTGCCAAGCCGTCCTGACACTCTACCTGACCCTGCCCCCCGCCCCCATCCAGCTTAGCTGCCGCCTTGACATTAAGCCTTCTGCAAGGGTGACTTCCTACTCTTACTCATTCACCGGAACCTCTAAGGCCTCCATCAGAGCAACAAGAGCTACTGAGAAGCGATGGGCATTCGAACTGACAATGAGCAACTATGATTTACACGATGAAACAACCTTTTTCAAAAAAGGTATAGATAGGCTACTGTTGAATGATGAAGTTGAGAAGAATCAAAACTAGGAAAATTTAACTTGCTTTAGAATTTGAGTTTATGGAACACTTTAGGAAAGAGTTTCAATAAAATGTTGGAACCGAAAGCCCAGTTGCAGCGAGATAGCTGTGAAGTGAGTGAAGAAGAAACATGTAGTGGGCAGCTGGAACACCGGCCGTGGAGGACACGTGGGCAGGGAGTTTTGAATAATGCACAGAAACAAGCAAATTCCCTCACAGTTGCACAAAATGTGCAGTCTGTCACTGTCTCTCTTCAAACAGCACGTGAACCTGAGCACCTGATGTAATTTTTCCCTGCTTAGAATAGGTGAGCCCCTTTCTGTCCCTACTGCGCACATCCAAAGCTGACCTGGGTAATGCGGCCACCATCCCACCTGCTCCCGGCCAGTCTCTATGTGGTTCAGGTCTCCCACTTCAACCGTGGCCCCCTCCCCTTCTCCACCCTGTTCCACCTTCCGCCACAGACACAAGCAAATACACAGGATCCCACTAGGAATCCAGAAAGGGACCAACAAGGTATACCTGGCTTGATTACCTTCCTCTTCCTTCATCTATCTTTCTCCAAACATTTGGTGAATATCTACTATGTGCTGAATATATTCCCATGCATTTTTTCAAAGGCAAAAGTAAATATTTATAGTTCCTATCTTCACAGAACTTAGTCTCTAGATGATGATTGACCACCATCTCTCTCTCCCTCCCCCTCTCTCTTTCTCACAAAACTATAATATTGGGATTGAATCCCAATTGCATATTGTCTCTCTTTCTACTGTGCTTTGCACTGTAGGGTCACGCAAGTGGTAGAATGCTTTGAGTATTTTGGGCCTCGCTGGTTTTAGGCCTTTGCAAGTGGAGCCTCCCTCCCAGGGAAATTAGGCAGCTTGGGTCCCCAGCAAAGCTAAGCAAGCAGAAGTGGAGAGAGACTAGAACAACAAATGGAAGTGCCACAGGAGGTCAACAGAAAAGCCAGTCCTCTTTTGACATATGTTTTGTTTATAGAGCTGATGTTTTAGGAGGAGTATGCCCCAAGGGCATAGATTGTTGGTGTGGCCTCCACTTTCCCTGGGAGCTTTGCTCTTCCAGACTCTTGAACCTGCACTTGAGCCTCCTGCAGGCAGTGACCAGGCAGATGAGGGCTTCATTGTGGCTTCTTTTAAGAAATACTGAATGAGAAAGTCCTTGGGAGGCCGTTAGCTGATTCCATAGGCATGAGGATGACAGGCTAAGTGGATATACATTTGGGAGCTTGCTTAAGAGTGAAAGTGTCCTGTTCAACTCCTCCTTTCCATTTGGGCCTCCTGAGACATTCCTAGACCACAGCAGGACACTCAGCATGGGCCCAGAGTTTGACCTCTTTGAACAGAGTTTCAACCAGAAAATAGGCCAAGAGGCAGCTGTGAGCACTCCTCGAGGGATGCCCCAGTCTACCACCTCTGAGCCCTGGGGACACAGAAGTTAGAGGTTGGAGAAAAGTTGAGATTGTCTTTATTTTCCTTAGCGCCCAAGAGGTGGGAAGGTATAATACTATTGCTGTTGTATAATGACTGTACATTTTTTTAATTCTCCTCCCATTAAGAGGTGAGATCTTTTAACCCTCCCCTGGAATCTGGGTGGACCTCTGGGACTGCTTTGACCAATAGATTATGACCAATACTTGTGATTTCCAGTGTTAGGTCACAAAAGGCCATGCAACTTCCACCTGGCTGTCTCAGGACACTCATTATGAGGAAAACCAGCACCCATGCAAGAAACTTGAATAACCTACAGCCTCTGTGCTGTGGCTTCTCTGTGCAAGAGTCAATGGTTCCCGTGAGCCCCACTTTCTAGCCATCCCTACCAAGGCACTGGGCGTGGGAGTAAGGGTGTCCTGGCTCCTCCAGACCAGCCCTTCTGCCAGCTGAGAACCACTTATTGACCTTGGTAAGTGCCAGAAGGGACAAAAGAAACACCCAAATGAGCCCTGCCTGAATTTCATGGGTGATAACCAAATGATGTCCTGTTAAGCTTCTAAGTTTCAGGATAATTTGCACTAGTAACCAGAACAGAAGGGCACACAGCCTGAGAATGTGTCAGAGGCCCTGTTGAGGGGGATCTGGGATGGAGAAGAATGATGGTTCACAAGGTGATATTGCTGAGTGGCTCTGAATGGGGGGACAGGGAAGATAAAGATGCTCCCCCATTGGATTTTTTTTTTTAGGCAGAGTCTTACTCTGTTGCCCCGGCTAGAGTGCCATGCATCAGCCTAGCTCACAGCAACCTCAAACTCCTGGGCTCAAGAAATCCTTCTGCCTCAGCCTCCCACGTAGCTGGGACTACAGGCATGCGCCACCATGCCCAGCTAATTTTTTCTATGTATTTTTAGTTGGCCAATTAATTTCTTTCTATTTTTAGTAGATACAGGGTCTCGCTCTTGCTCAGGCTGGTTTCGAACTCCTGACCTTGAGCGATCCACCCGCCTCAGCCTCCCAGAGTGCTAGGATTATAGGCATGAGCCACTGCGCCCGGCCCCCATTGGATTATTTTTTTATGAAAGGATTGCCAGTTTATTAATGTTTTTCACATTTTAAAATTGGTTCTAAACATAACATTTTGTGGTTTTGTTGATGGCAGTGCTTGTCATAGTATTCACAGTGTTATGGCCTCACACGCTTAGCTCCTATTGGTGTGACAAGCCCATCCTGTAGTAGTAGCAGCAGTAGTCGTGGTAGGCAAGGATCCAGAAAACCTGTTTTGTGTCACCTACTCTGTTGCTTAGGAACTGTATTAGTTTGCTAGGGTTGCCATAACAAAGTACCACAAACTGAGTGACTGACACAACAGAAAGTTATTGACGTACAGTTCCGGAGGCCAGAGGTCTGAAATCAAGGTGTCCTCAGGGTTAGTTCTTTCTTAGGACTGTGAAAGAGCTTGCTGCAGTTCTGGTGACTGGCTGGACATCCTTGACATTCCCGGGCTTACAGAGGCATCGCCCCAATCTGCCTTCATCTTCACATGGTGTTCTCCCCGTGTGCGTGTCTACGTCCAAATTTCTCCTTTTTACAAGGACGCCAGTTACACTGAAGTGGAGCCCATCTGAATGACTTCATCATAGCTTAGCAAATTACATCTGCAATAACCTTAACTCCAAATAAAGTCCCATGCTGGGGTACTGAGGGTTAGGATTTCAACGTGTGAATTTTGGAGGGAGGAGTTGCAGCGCAATCCATAACGTGGGCTGTGTGATCTTGTACTAGTATGGAAAATAATAATAATATAATGACACCTGCACTAGCACCTCAAGGAGATGCGGTGAGAGTTAAATAATGTAACTTACCTGGAAGGATCTGTTCACTAGTGTCCATGCCTAAATCTCCCAGCTCCGTCCCTGAGTGTGTGAGGTGGAGGTATGAAGTTCCCCCTGCCAGGTGCTCAGATGCTGTGGCTGCATCAGGGTGTGGGCTGAATGGGAGTCTCAGTGGTATTTTGTGAGGGGATTTTTTTGGCCAGTGTTTGTGTGCTGCGTGGGATGGGGCGCATTTATCTTATTTTCACTTCCTACATTAGCAATGGCAGGTGCACAGTTATGGAGAACTTCATCCCTCCCTGTCTGCGTCGGGGGTTTGTGTGTGGTCAGGTTGCTCTGAAGAAAAGCAGCATGCTGAACACAAGAGGGCACAAAGCAGCAAAGAATTCAATCCTGGCTTCTTCCCTCGCCCTGCTCAGTGGGGGCTTGGCCGGCCACCATGAGAAAGGGACAGTCATTTCTTCACCTTAGGATTCCTAAGGCAGGGGTCTCAGAGTCTAGGGGACAAAGATGCCTGCTGAAATATATCCCCTGCGACCACTGCCCTCCTTCCCCTCCTTCTCCCACCTCACACCCAAAGGACCCCAAACATTACACCCAGGGCCCTAGAACAGATGCACACAGCAGTGGTGTGTCTATGACTTACAGAGAAGAGGGGCCTTGTGAAACCCTCCTGGAGGGGCCTGAGGTTACAGAAAGAGCCCAGTTCCCTAGGAAATGGAGATAGACATTCTTCACTCATTTTACCAAGGCCAAGTTGATTCTGAATCAGTGATTGCCTGAACAGGGAGGGCAGGACTACATCGAAAATCTAGGCACATTTCCCTTTTAAGCATTTGCACATTACATGCCTGAAAACCAAATCTGAGTTCAGGGACAAAATCAGCCTTAGTGAGGGCCTCTGGGTGTCCTGAGATGAGATTGTACAAGGAGGCCCTGGAACCTTCCATAAATCCTGCTGGTAGCTTTGCTGGGTTAAGTTGGAGATTAGAAGACTGGGACCAAAGCTCAGGGAGAAGGAGAAATCTGGAGGAACAGCGTGCAGCTGACATTGTCTGGGGCTGCCTTCCCAAAGCCCAAAGCAGAGAAAAGGAGAAAATCTGCTCACTGGTGGGGAAAATCACCAGTTTGGATTGCAGAATATGCCCTTGGCTCACACTCTTCCCCCACCCCCTACCCCGCCATATAGATGGGCATCCTCCCATAGCTTTGTCTTTTCTCATCTTACTCCTCCCTGTGCCTGTCCTAGTCTCCTCTGAGGTCATATTCTTGACTCTATTTATCTGAAAGAAATAAAATTCTAGGTCTAGGAGCTGGGTTTTTCAAAGTGTTCTGAGGTCAACTTACATCAGAACTGCCTCTCAAGATGGGGAAAGGCATCAAAAGGCAAAGTTCCCTGCTCTATCTTAAACCCATGGAAGAGACTTTCTGGAGGTTGTATCTGTTTAGGTCCTGGGTTCTCAAAGTGTGGTCCAAGGACCAGCAGCACCTGGAAGCTTGCCAGAAATGCAGACTTGAGGGCCATATTCTGGACCCACTGAATCAGCAACTGCATTTTAGCAAGATCCCCCGCCACCCTCCCTGCCGTGAACCACATAGGCACTAACGCATACTAATGCCCAATGGTCCACTCATTGGTCTGAGCCTCCAGCTGGATTTCTGACCCAGCCCCCTGGATAATGATTCAAGAGGTTCTTGGGCCAGCTGCCCTTGGTTTCCAGCTTGTTTCATCTAGATAAAAATATCAAAGAAACTACAAAGAAGCTTCTCTAGCCCCTGGGTGGTCAGCATAATATCTCCTCTGCCCCTACCCTGAAATTATGTTTGGACTTCACATTTTCTGATATTCAAAGCACAAAGCACCATTTATTAGAGCACAAATAGAATCTTTGCATGGAACAAGAGACCCAGCTTCATCCATTCACTTATGGTCTAGCATCTCCTTTTCAATGAGGCCAAGATTATTTCTTGGTGTCTCATACTAACCTTCCAGTGAAGCACCTGTATATGCATACCAGGTATCAAAATATCTATGAAATGATAAAGAGAAACTGGTGGTTACCTCCAGGGAGAGAAAGTGAGTGGCTTTGGAAACAGGAGTGGGTGAGATGTCTCCCTATATTCCCATTTGTAACCTTTGAGGTGTAAACCTTTATAAAGAAAAAATAAGTTTAAAGTAAAAATCAAGTGGAAAAATTATCTCATCTCTTAATTATCCTACTCAAAGACATTTGCTGGCTCCCATCCCTGCTACACAGTTGTGAATGTTTTTGTTGGTAAAACCAGCGTGCTCGAACATCACTCAGCCCCAGGTACAGATACACGATTGTGTATCAATTAACAGATGTACTCTTGGAAGTAAAAAGAAAAGACATTGGAGTATGGATAAAAAGGAAATAAAGAGAAAAAACTAAATAACATCTATCTCAGCACAAAGATTTAACCTAGAAAATACTAGAAGTTTAGGGGAAATGGAATCACTGTGATGTGCTTTTCTACCTGCTACGCTCTCGCTCTGTTTACTTTCTTCCCCAAAATCACTGTATGATGCTAACAGAAGATAAAATGTCCAGGGTCACCTGAAACTCATCTTCCTTGGATGGCTTTCCAAATGATGTCATAATCACTGTTAGACCTTCTGGGATCCACAGAAGTGACCACAAGACCTCCATTTACAATTGTACACAAATATCGAATGATATGGGATATAGGACAGAAAAAGAGTTAAAATAAAGTTACTTTCTGGACCTTCTTGGAAGAGGTCCCAAGCTCATGACTTCACTTTGAAATGGCAGGAAAAACAAAACACATTGAAACAGGGCTTCAGTAACAGCCCCAACTTAAACGAATGCACAGAGAACTGCTGAAGTGTTCAAAATACTGCCAACTGGCACTTACATATGCAAATGAGTCACAAATGTGAGGGTCCAAATTTGGGGTTATGTGTGCCAGGACAGAGGGGACAGAGAGAGCTGGGTTTCTCAAAGGGTGTCTATTTCCAGACTGCACCTTTTTTAGAAGCTTGTTTCTACATTGTCAGCTTCCCTGAAACCATTATCTCACATTTTGGATTATAAACATATTTTTAATTCCATAACCTGGTACACATTTCAGAGAGACTACTCTGTATATCTGGAGGTGGTATATTGGTATCAAGAACTACAATGTTGAACAACACTTTTCACAGATAGCATCACTTCTTTATTTATTTATTTAAGATCATCAAGGTCTGATCTGCTGGCAAAATGCGTTGGTGAAAAATATAAATGTCAATAGGACCCAGGGTTTAATGGAGATGCTCTAAAAAAGATGCACTACATTTTTATTCTCCTCCAAGAAAATCTATTATAGTGCTTCAAAAGTGAGATGTCATCCTCAAAATGTCTTTTTCCTCTTGGCTTCACATATAGGAGTTAAGCCAGAGCTAGCTCACAAAGTGCTTCCTTGGTCTCCTTGCTCCCAATTTGCTGCCACTTGTAGCCCTGATGGAGTCCCACACTGGGACCGGCTCTGCCTGGAGTAGGACAGGGGATCAGCCCTCCTGCTGGGTGGACACTCACCTCAGTGATCAAGGTCTTTCCCAAATGCTGGGTCTCCTTGTGGTTTTCTGCTCCACCTGCTCTGAACCTGTCTTGTCCTTCCAGGTCTCCTGGCTCTTAGCTGTTTACAAAGCGCTAGATTTTGCATCTAGCCTTATAACCTGGCATTTCTGTGTCCTGGTTCTTATCTCTACATTTGTCCTTTGACCTGCTCCTTGCTTGAAATGTCACACTTCCCAGGTGCCTTGTCTGGTCTGCTGACCTCTTAGTGACTCACTGCTCTCTCAAAGCTCTATTGTGCCAAGTTCTTGCATCAGCAAAATTGTGTCTGATTCCCCCAGCTGCATCCAATTGGTGGGTGGGTACCCATACCCTCAGATTTAGTTCAATTCAATGTAGAGTTATTAAAAAAGAAGATTTAACTATAGCAGTACCTTTCTGCTACTTACCATACTAAAGCCACAAACACTACAGAGACAAATATAGAGGAATAAAGTCCTCACATACACTGACATCTAATAAAAAATTACAAATAATTAGTGTGTACTATCACACTTGAGCCACAAATAAAAGTATTTCATTTGGGGCAAAAGGAAGAGATGAGCTACCGTGTCCACTTTCCTCAAGCCTCCGCAGCAGACTGTACGTGACAAGGAAATGTAGGCTCTTCTTCTTCTCAGAAATGCAACCCACCTTCCCAACTTGAAGGCACCCTTCTCTTTCCAAGAACAGTGCAGGGTCTGGGATTTTACCTAACTTATAATAAGTTAGCTTGTTATCATTTCACAGATACCAGAGAAGAAACAAGATTCCAGGGTCAGAGACGAAGGACTTTATTACTCTAGGAAAAAGCCATAACCAACATTGTGAGACCCCGACTCTACAAAAAAATAGTGGTGGCATGCACCTGTAATGCCAGTTACTCAGAAGGTCAAGCAGGAGGATCCTTTGAGCCCAGGAGTTGGAGGTTGCTGTGAGTTGTGATGATGTCACTGAACTCCAGCCAGCGAGACAGAGCAAGACTCTGTCTCAAAAAAAAAAAAATTAAGAAACAGCTATAGACAGGTCTTCATGTTCTCACAGTTTCCCCATGTCACCCTAGTCCCATGTGAAGGACGCAAGTGTCCATCATGGATACCAATACGAGCAGTGGGGTGCATCATGAAAGGATCATTGAGCTTGAGGAACTCCCCATTTTTATAGCATATAGAAGCAAGACTGTTCTTTGGGGAATTACATTATTTCATCCCTCAAGCTTGCATATTGCAAATACCCTGAAAGACAGAAGCAATCAGGTGTCTGGGCAAGAAGTGATCAGGAACTTGCATTCTTGGCACACTCAGCAAGAATGTGCAGGATTCTCAGGGCCCATGGTGGACAGCCTCTCCCACTGCTCCCCTGCACTGAACAGCTTGAGATAAATGGGTCTCTTAGCTCTACTCCACAGAGGAGCTGTATGTGCCTGTGTCCTGCCATGGCTCATGGTCACGCTGTTCCACCACCCTAAAATACTCTGCCTCTAACTTCCACCCAAGGAGAATGATCCTTCTTCATGGCTTTCCGCAGAGATCTCTTTCCCCTATGAAGCCTTCCTTGAGTTCCTCATCCTTCAAGAGGATGCTTCTTCAACAACCCAGAATGTGCATAGCATTCCTCATATTTTTTCTTTTCTGGGCATTAACTGGGTATATGTCTGACTCACCTTCAGACGAGAGGGGCTGTGTGCAGCTCTATGAATCATAACAAGTTCATGCACGTGTCAGACAAACAAAACTTACCAAGAGAGAGCCACATAAGAGGAAAAATATTAAAATATAAAGAAAAGAATTATAAATCTACATATTAAAATTAGCCTCTTACCTTCTAGATCTTGGTTTCTAAATACCATTTCTTAATAAAAAGAACAAAAACTCCTTGGAGAAGTGGTTGATCCTAAGGCCAAGGTAGGGAAAATACAAGATGACCCTAGGACTTCTTGGAATGTCAAAAAGGAAGGAAGTGCCTGGGAAGGATGGGGCTGCTGAAAGGACTCAGAGGCCAGCTCGCAGGAGCTCCCAAAGGCCATGCCAGAATGATATGTGCAACAAAATCAACAGCAATAATATTGTACTATCAGCATGAGGATGCCCAAAGAAGAAAAAACATATTCATGAATCCATACTGATGTAAGTAAATGATTGAACAAATAAATAAAAGCAAAAGGAGGAACTACTCTTTTTTATAAGAGAATTCCAATAAATAAACACAGAAGGGATGATGGAGATAGAAAATCACTGTCAGAGCATCACAGTAATAATCACCATGGGCGAGTTTCACCCATGAATGCTAATAGTAGTGGGCAAAAGTTTAAAGCAGAACAAATTTTGGAATAGTCTCAAAGTACCTTCCCCAAATCAAAAGGGAAAATGAATATTTATAGTGGAGAGATTTAGCAGACAGCACTTTACCCAAGTGATCTATGTTAATGTCACCTGTAATAAGATGTGTTGACGCCACGTACCCCCTGATGCGATGCACTGGAAAGGTACGTCGTCTCTGTGGCCTTCTTCCCTCAAATATGTAGCCTAAATCTATTCATGGGAAAACGTCAGACAGACAAACTGAGGAACATTCTACAAAATACCTGATCAGTTCTCTTGAGAGATGTCAAGGTCACAAAAGACAAAAAAGACAGAGGAACCATCACAGATGGGAGACATCTAAGGAGACATGACAGCTCAACACGATGAGACCTTTGGGATTGAATACTGGAACGAAAAAGAACATGAATGAAAAAAAAAATGGTGCAATTCTAATCAAGTCTACAGTTAGTGTTGCACCAATGCGAATGTCCTAGTCGTGATAATTGTGCCATGATTATGTAAGATGTTAGCGTTGAGGGCGGCTGGGAGAAGGATATATGGGAAGTCTCTATGACATATTTGCAACTCCTCTGTTTGTCTAAAATTATTTCATAATTTTAAAAAAGTTTTAGAGAAACAACATAGTGAGAATTCAAGGATAATAATAGCCAAGCACTTTACATATATTAACTCTCTAGCTTACACAATAACCCCATGAGGAAGTTAGGTACCTCTATTACACCCATTTAACAACTACTAAAACTGAGGCATAGAGAGGCTAAGTAACTGGTCTAAAGTGACTCAGCTAGTAAGTAGGGAGGCCAGGATTGAACCCAGGCATTCTGGCTCCAGAATCTGTGCCCTTAGCTATGTTGTCTTATTGGACAAGGACATTGTGGCTTTGGGGAATAATAGCATTTTGCCTTTTCCTTAATGGTCCAAGCACCAGAGTAGACGTAATTGTTAGCTGGGAATCTACTGTGTTCCAAGAGTGTATATAATCTCCACAACCATATGAGGAGGTCTGTCATCTTATTCTCACCTTTAGATGAAGAAACTAGGGCCCAGAGAAGTGTGATAGGTACTATTTTTGATAGTACAGTCTTTGCTTTTCTAATCTCCTCCAGTACCCAATGTCACAAAGTCAGAGAACTTGATTTCCCAGAGTCCTGGGTCAGTGGTTGGATTCCACTGGTTGGATTCCACTCTGGAGACCCCTTGTGTGGGATTTGAAGACAGAAGCCATTGTCTTCTGGCTGCAGCCGAGCTGATGCACAGACTACAGACTGGAAGATGGAAAGTTCTGCCTGTGGCTTCCAGGAATCTTCCAAAGAATCACCCCCTTTGGCTAAGACCACTGGAGTCAGCTTCCCTACAATCCTTGTATTTCCAGATATCCTGATATTTATTATACTTTTCCAGATTCTATTTCTGCTTCAAACCAGACAGTCATTTCCCAACTAAGAATACTAAGTTTCTCTTGCCTAAGACCATTACCATAGCCGAAACTCAACCTACCGTGTTTGACACCTTCAGTCATTCCAGCCTGGATGGAGCTGAATTTTGTTACCCATCCCCTCTTTCAGATGTTGTGATTCTCCTGCTCCCTACTAAGGACAGAATTAGAAGCAGATTATTCCACAGTTTCCCTCAATTTCCTTTTGCTACTGCTTGAGGTTCCAACGCACATCATCACCAAAGCCAAGTTGATGACAACAGCCAATATCAAGTGCAATACTCACTCGAAGGAACTTTGTAAACTTCGCAAACTGCAAAGTGCTAGTAAAAATTAATTCTTTTCTTTTATTGCATCAAGCGCTATCCCATTCTGTCACTAGAGACTTGGCTCATAAAATGTAATTTAAAAAGAAATGTTTATTTATTAATTAGTTTAGGAACGTATCCATCACAAGCTCAAAGTAGTAATAGGTGTGGGTCTCTAGCGATTCTAATTAAGCAATACTAATGTTGCAGATTTCTGTTTACCCTGCCAAATTTGACATAAGCAGCCATTTCTGGCTAATATTACTAATTCCCAGTTAATGTAAACATTAGCCATGTTTCCTCTTCCAGGGGAACAGTTTGAGGTTGAATTTGATGCTTACAAAACTATGTGGAAAATAACGTGAAGACAGGGAAGAGGAAGCTGAGTTGGAAGGAAGAACAAATTCACAAGCAGAGGGGCAGAATTGCTGTCCCCAGAGGCTGCCCTCCAAGGCCATATCAGAACTGCAACGTCCGGGGGAAACAGACAGATGGGCCACAGCTAGACGTAAGAGCCTAAAGTGGGGGGGAGGGGCATCTCCTGAGCTCCAGCCAAAAGCAGCCAAGTGGGAATGTGGGTCCAGTGTGACAGATGTTCCAATTTTTCCAGAGAAATTGGAAATTCATTTTTAAATGTTCTATTTATTTAAAATACTTATATATGTGTATACATGCACATCTCTAAATTACTCTTTAAAAATGTTGGCAACTAACTATACTTTATTAAAATGGAGCCTGCAACCCAAAAATACATCTGCAACCTCTAATTTTATGACGATCTTAAGGTTAGCGACACATCTATTAAAAGAAGATATAATAAAAGGATCATTAAGAGACAAGAAACTGTGGGTGAACAAAAAATTATCCTTTCCCCGAGCGTGTTATTTGCTAAGCATTGTATTAGATTCAAGACATGCATTATCTCATTTAAAGGCAGATGCTATTAAGAATTGGGGTGGAAAGCGACAAGAGAGAGGAGAGGAAAAAAAGAAAAGGGCCCCGATAGACAGTTCTAGAATATCATATGCATCGCTCCAAGGGGCAACCTACAAGAGAGGCTTTACTGAGGCAGCAAGATTTCTAGGGCAGGAAAAGCAGCAGTCTTCTAACAAAAACTTGGCTAGTTTGTTTATTAATTTATTGCCTTCGCATGTTTACTTTTATTTTTAGAATAATTGATATACTTGGAATCCTAATATATCATCCCTTAGGGAATTAAAGTCTGCAGCTTTCCGTCTTCAAGTCTCTGATTAAATTTAAAAGGAGTTGCTTGTCATGTCTCATCTGTGCGAATGTGACTTGGAGTCCTTGTCCCCCTTGGTCTCCCACCCCCCCATCACTCCTGCCCTGCAGCGTTCTTCCAGCGAGCAGTGGGATGGAGGCAGCTTGATAAAAACAGTCCAGTGCAGTTAGTGGGGTTACGTCAATGGAGGGCAGGACACATGCCAGCTATCAGAACCTCTCCACGCAACCCCACCGTGGAGGAGTAGCCCCCAAGATCTGCCCCACTGGCCTGGCCTGCCAGCCCACCCTCCACCCACTGTGCCTTAGGTCTGATTTCATACTTACCCACGGGGAGTGTGTGCATTTCCTAGGGCCCCTGTACCAAAGTACCACAAACTGGATGGCTTCAACAACAGAACATTGTTATTGTTGCAGTGTTCTGGAGGCTAGAAGCCTGAGATTAAGGCTTTAGAAGGGTTCATTCCTTTTGAGGGTTGTGAGAGAATCAGTTCACGTCTCCTGCCATCTTCTGATGCTTTGCTGACAACTTCTTTTCTTCCTGGGCTTATAGAATCATCACCCCAATCTCTGTCTTCATCTTCATGCACGCTTCTCCCTCTGTGCCCATCTCTGTGTCCTAATTTCCCCTTTTTATAAGGAAACCAGTCATTTCGGATTAGAACCCACCCTACTGATCTAAACTAGTTACACCTGCGATGACCCTATTTCCAAGTAAGGCTCCATTCTGGGGTGCTGGGACTTCAACATATGAATCCTTGGGGACATATTCAACCCATAACAGGGAAGGAGTCACTTCCAGCTACCAGAAACAGAAGAGAAGTTGCAACCCCGAGAAGAGTCAGTAGGATTGGGGTCCAATCCAGTTCTGTATTGCTCCAGCAGAAAAATAGCGATATCTCAGAATAAGAAACCATTCAGAAGCTCCCCAGCGCCCCTGCATGATCCAGGAGCATTGGAAAAGCCTTCCACAACTGAGCACTACCTACCCATGGCATCCCAGGACTGTCCCTGCTAATGAAATGCCCTGGCCTCCCTTGCCTGCCCCCCTCCACTTAACAAGGCAGGGCACAGACAGCTCCTGCATGCGCAGCAAACTCAGGAAGGGATCGAACTCTCCTCTTCTGCGAGCTGCTATGGAGAGCACTTCCTCCCACGTGGTAGCCAGCCGGGAGGAGGCATCTCCCACAACCTGCTTTCTGTTGATTTTTGCCAACTCTGTATATATATATCTCTGTAACTTCTAGCTGTTTGTCTTTTTAGAAAATGGATACGATCTTCCACATCAGGCCACAAAAGACTCATCTCTAGTCATGACTTATTTATTTTTAGCCATTTTGAAATGAACTCTGTTCTCCATCAGATGCCCCTAACCAGTCGGAAACTGTCTGGGTCCCCGTCTGCCTTCTGTGAATTCCTTCCGGAGCTTCCTTTTGGCTGCTTCCAAGCAGAGCTGAGGGAGGCGCCAGGGCAGTAAGACGCATGGACCGGGATGGGCTCCAAGCCCTCTGGCAAGCGCTCCCCCACCCTCTCCTGCTTTCTGAGCTATCACAAAACGCTTCCAAAATCCTCCCCCGCCCGCTGTCATAACACACACCCAGCCCGCTACTCACTCAAAAGTACAGCATCTAGACATGCATCGTGCAGCCCAGAGGACCCGCTGGCAGCCAGGAGAACCATAAGGGATATTCCTACATTGCACTTTTGACTTTGGGCCAGAAGGTGACTATATTAATATTTCTATTGCTGTATGCAGTTCTCCTACTAAACATTTAGCGCTATGCCCCGGGCAGGGAGTGTTTGACCTACAAATCTAGTTCATGGGTTCCCACCGACATTTCTAAACCACACTCTCTAAATTTTGAAGTTGAGAGCATTCAATAGGGAACAGGGCCAAAGTTTATCTTGAGATTGTACCTAAAATGTTAGTAACGCAAATTGATAATGCCAACAAGATTTCCAGGGAGAACTCAAAGTGTTTGTATTTATTTCCTAAAGTACTATAAACTGGGTGACTTCAAACAACAGAAATTTATTCTCTTACAGATCTAGAGGTTGAAAATCTGAAATCAAGGTGATGGCAGGGCCACACTCTGGCTAAAAACCTGTAGGGGAGAATATTTCCTTGATTCTTCTTAGCTTCTTCTAGTGGTAGCCATGGATTCTTGGCGTTCCTTGGCTTGCAGCTGCACTGTTTCAGTCTCTGCCTTGGTTGTCACTTTGCATTTCCCTCTTTCTGTGTCTGTCTCTAGGTCCAAATTTCCCTCTTCTGACAAGGACATCAGTCATATTGGATTTGGGCCCATCCTATGACCTCATCTTAACTCGATTATATCTACAAAGACTCTATTGCCAAAGAAGAACACATTCACAGGTATCAGGGGTTAGTACTTAATATATCTTTTTGAGGGACACAATTCAACCCATGACACTATTTGGCAGTGAGATTATGATCAAGTACTTCCAAAACACACATGTGAGCACTGACAATAGCCACACTAACTAAAAACAACTTGGCTCACAAAACCTCAGCGGCTCCGTTACCTACATAATGTTGAAATACAGAGTGTACACTACAGACCCAACCTACTTTTCTACTCTCACCTTCCAGACCCTGCCAGTATGAGATCTTATCATTTTTGTAAACACATATTAGACTTTTCTACCTATGAGACCCATTTCTTGATGCTTTTCCCACATACCAACATTTTTAGAGACCTCATTCAAATAATACATCTCCCGTGAAATCTTATCTGATTGTTCACTCGTTAGCTTACAAATATCTATTGAATACATACTATGTGCCAAGCAGGATGGAAACAGATGAAAGGCACAAATCCTTCCTTGAAGGTGGCCCTGGTCTTGGGGACAGCACATGAAACAATTTCAGTGCTGAACACAAGCTGCTAGGATCACAGGGGAAGGGGAGGTTTACTGCATGTACTGAGTCCTCTACTATATAACAGACACTGTGACAGGCACAATATATTCACTATTTTGCTCGGTCCTCTCACAAACACCGTGGATGGCATCGTTAACCCCATTTCACAGAGGAGAAAACTGAAGCTAAAAGAGGGTCAGGAATTTGATCCAGGTCACATAGCCAGCAAGTGAAGAACTAGAAACTGATCTCACCTGTGCCTCACTTTAAGATCCTTCTTGTTAGTATTAAAAATTACTAAAGTCAAATGATGGCTGCATGGGGTTTCTTTATGCTCTTCTCGCTAATACCATACAGGCTTGAAATTTTCCATACTAAATATGTTCCCAAAATGAAGAAGGAAATCCTTGCTTGCGATTAACTACGGCTTGGTAGGCGTGAGATCAAGCAAACAGGGCCTAGTAAGGAGCCAAAAGTTGTTTCTTGAGCTTCTGAAACTTCTATTGCTCTTGTTTGGACCACACCCATGGAGCATCAGACTTTTGTGTGTGCTGTATTTTCCATCAGCATCAACCCCCAACATGCATGCACGCACACATGCACACACACACGCATGCGTGGGCAAATCCAAAAAGGGGAAACAATGTATTTATTTTGCAGAGTCCTCACTTACCAGCATGGCGATCTGCATATATTAAGTGGGAATAGACACTTCTTAAACAAATAAGTAAGAAATTATTGAGGGCCAGACGAGATGGCTTGGACCTGTAAACCTAGCACTCTGAGAGGCTGACACGGGAGGATTGCTTGAAGATAGGAGTTTGAGACCAGCCTGAGCAAGAGGAGACCTCCATCTGTACTAAAAATAGAAAAATACCAGCCATGCATTGTGGTGCATGCCTGTAGTCCCAGCTACTCAGGAGGCGGAGGCAGGAGGATCACTTGAGCCCAGGAGTTTGAGGTTGCAGTGAGCTATAATGATGCAACTGCAGTCTAGCCCTGGGTAAGAGAGTGAGACTATGTCTCAAACAAGAAAAAAGAAAGAAAGAAAGAGAACGATAAGAATCACGTGGGCACCTGGGAAGGTGAAAGGATGTGGAGCCATCACTCCAGATTTTTCCAACTTTCCCAGCCTGGAAGGAAGCATTTGACCCTCAGGTCTTGTGGGCAGGTTGGGCCTATGTGTGATGCTTATGCTGTGCCTGATGCTGGGGTATGCGAGGGAGTCCAGGGCAGATATAGCAAGAGGAGAGGCTTAAAGCGGCCTTGAAGAAAGTATAGGATTTAGACAGGAGGTTATTGATGACAGAAATGATCACAAAATAGATCATAAATCATGGATCTATACATAAAACACAAAATTATAAATATTTTAGGGGAAAACATAAAAGAAAATGTTTGTGGCACTGGGTTAAGCTAACAAGTCTTAGATACCACACCAAAAGCATAATCTATAAAAGAGGAAATTGGTAAATTGGACTTCCTTAAAATTAAAACCCCTTGCTCTGCAAAGGATACTGCAAAGAGAATAAGACAAGCTGCAAACCGAGAGAAAATATTTGGACATAATATATCTGACAAAGGTCTTGTATCCAGAATATATCAAGAACACCAGAAACTCAGTAATAATAAGACAAACAACCCTATTTTTAAAATGGGCAAATAATTTAAAAATACACTCACTTTACCTAATGAAAATACATGGATGTAAAATATGCACTTTGAAAAGATGTTCAACGTCATTAATCATTGGGAAAATGCAAATTAAAACCACAATGAGATACCCCTTCAAACCCATTACAATGGACAAAGTAAAAAAGTACCAACAATGTTAAGTTATGGTGAGGATGTGAAGCAACTCGATCCTGCATACATTGCTAGTGAAAATGTGCAATGGGATTGCCCCTCTGGAAAACAAAGAGTTCCTTAAAAAGTTCAAACATACATACACTTACCATATGACTCAGCAATCCCACTTCTGGGTAGAATTCTATAGAAGTGCAAACTCACTTCACATAAAAACCTACACACAAATGTTTATAGCAGCTCTATTTATAATCACCTCAGCCTGGCAATAACCCAGATGTACTTCAGTGGAAGAATGGAAAAACAAACTGTTGTATATCTCTGTGATGGAATACTACCCAGCAATAAAAAGGAATGACTTCTTGATATATACAATGATTAGTATGACTCTCAAAAGCACCATGCTAAGAGAAAGGAGTTAGTCCCACAAGGTTACATACTGTATGGTTCCACTGACATGACATTCTCAAAAAGACAAAATTAAAGTGACAGAGAACAGATCTAGGGAACCTAGGGTTTAGGTGGAGGGGGAGGGTATGCCTTCAAAGGGTGGTTCAAATGAAATTCTTTGCAGTGTCATAACTGTTCCATATCCTGATCATGGGGGTGATTATATATATATATATATATATATATATATATATATATATAAGTATAGAACTGTATACTGAAAGAGTCAACTTAATGCATGCTATTTTAACAAATAAAATTTTAGGCAAGAGCACTGAGCACTGGAGATAGGACTTCACTGACAGTTGTTAATAGCTGATTGGCTAAATGAGGGAGAGCTTATTACCACAATCTGGGGCTCCTCAGTGAAGAAATAAGCAGCCCGATATATCTCCACACTCCTGTAGTTACCCTGGTGCCCCAGCACAGCAAAGGCATATTGCATGGTGAGTATGCTCATTTAATAATACTGACAGCAGGCCAGGCGCGGTGGCTCACGCCTGTAATCCCAGCACCCTGGGAGGTCAAGGCAGGCAGATTGCTCAAATCAGGAGTTCGAAACCAGCCTGAGCAAGAGCGAGACCCCCATCTCTACTAAAAATAGAAAGAAATTAATTGTCCAACTAAAAATATACAGAGGCCGGGCTCAGTGGCTCACGCCTGTAATCCTAGCACTCTGGGAGGCCGAGGCGGGTGGATTACTCGAGATCAGGAGTCGAAACCAGCCTGAGCAAGAGCGAGACCCTGTCTCTACTATAAATAGAAATTAATTGGCCAATTAATATATATAAAAGAATTAGCCGGGCATGGTGGCGCATGCCTGTAGTCCCAGCTACTCGGGAGGCTGAGGCAGTAGGATTGCTTGAGCCCAGGAGTTTGAGGTTGCTCTGAGCTAGGCTGATGCCACGGCACTCACTGTAGCCTGGGCAACAAAGTGAGACTCTGTCTCAAATAAAATAAAATAAAAATGTATAGAAAAAATTAGCCGGGCATGGTAGCACATGCCTGTAGTCCCAGCCTACTTGGGAGGCTGAGGCAGAAGGATTGCTTGAGCCCGGGAATTTGAGGTTGCTGTGAGCTAGGCTAATGCCATAGCACTCTAGCCCGGGCAACAGAGTAAGACTTTGTCTCTAAATAAATAAAAATACTGACAGCAATATTGTGTTCAGTGCTAGTTATTATTTTCTGGAAAACAAATATGTGGGAGTGGGTGTATTCTTTGTATGTATTTCAGGGTGACTAGAGTCAGAATTCCCAGAGGACAATTCATGACAGAAGATCCTTAGACAAAGATGTGAAAATACCAATTCAGGGTGATGAATACCACCAATCTGGGAGAGAAGAAGCCACGAGTCAAAGAAAGCAAGAGACCCTGGCAACCCAAAGCATCAAGGGGGATCACTGGGACCCAGAGGAGAAACATACAAAAGGCTACAGAAAAAGAGAGTGTCCCAAATGGGAGCACATGGAAAGAGAATGGTGTATGCCATGGCCAGAACCAGTCCTGGAGCACCTTCTTTTATGACCCACCTGGTTTTCTCTCATCAGCCGGAAAATGGGATTTTTAAGTGGCAGTCCCCTGCCAGGCTGGTCTGGAAGTACATGGTGAATTCTTTTTAAGCCCATTTCTATGACAAATGATTAATATTAATAATTTTAACTCATAATAGGATACACTTCATTTCTTGACAAAACCACTTATAAGGAATAGCTCAGTTACCGAGAAAGCCAGATAATTGATATGTTACCATCTCTGCCTTGTCATTTCTATAATGGCAGAATAATGAAGTATTATTTAGCTTAACACAATCACTGGGGCTTCTCTATGGTCTTGGAAAGAAGAGACACAAGCTAGGAACCTTTTAAAGGTATAATTAGTTTCTTCTGCAAGACATTATATAAATAAAAAGTGAAATTAATTTAAATGACAAGTGACCCATTGTATATCTTCATTACGTCCTAGGACTAGTGGTAACATGGAAATCAGTCAACTGAGAACATTTTGTTATTATGGAGGCTGTGAGAATCTAGAGTAGATCTCTATAAAATAACCTTTTAAATAGGATTAGGGTTAAAGTACATTATGAATTTTTATGTTTCATAAGACAGCAAAATTCAGTTAAGTGGGAGAAAAAAATAAAAGTAAATAACATTTAATGGGACAAGAATACTAAGTCAGAGTGGACTTTTCATTGACTCAAATGAGGTCTCTGTTTCAACTCCACCATCTGGCATTTTGCATTTGTCTCTCTGCAATATAATTTCTAAAGGAGTTGACTGATTTTTAACCAAATTCAATATGCTCCCTAACAAAGAGTAATACAACTTAAATACAACTTAAATCCTTTTTGCAGCTCAGTTCTTTTCTTGCAACAGCTGATAGAATCCTGTAAAACAATCTTATAAAGAAATCATACCAGCTTGTTTTGCAAATAACTGCTTAATATTAACAAAGATGTGTGTGTGAAAAGATATGCATATGCCCGTGGCTCATTCACAAAGTGGTTTTATTACAATATCTTTGAACTGGGAATCTCACTTGGGGTAAATACATTTTGTATCTCAGCGGCCCTTTCCATATGACCGGGGACAGATCTGTTGAAACAAAGAAATAACCATTTTAAAACTTGCCAGAGAAGTGGAGGGATGTAGATTTCAGCTGTAGGACAGGAGTTCTAAAGAGTTAGTGATTTCTCCATAACTAGACAATCCTTTATAGACACTGGTTGGGAAAACCAGTGAAAATTAAGGCAGAGAAGGTGAGTTGTACATCTGGAAAAATTAGAGATTCAGGAAGATAAATGATGAGAGTATTGGTGATTAATCCATATCAACCACAATGAAGCAATTGATAATGAAACATTTCAGACTCTCATCAGCCAAACTATCCAATAAAATCATTCTTCAGAAGGTCAAGAAGTTAACATGGAGCCTTCATATTTTCCAGTGGGATTGTTGAGTGGAAATGGATCTTCTGTCCTCTATAGGAGATAGAAAGTAATTATGCTCCTCAGGTCTAGGGTCATAACAAAGGAAAGAAATATTCATCAAACTTGTCTTTGAAATGGATGGTAAATGCCAGGAAGAGTAGGCTACAAATTGTTGGGCATCAAATTGCAGAGGAAATGTTACTACATGGAAAAAAAGGTTTTGGTTGTTCAACACTGTAAACTGTCATGCAGTCATGTTAATTAGGGGTTTCCACTAAATTTTCTGGGCTATTTTGAAAATGTGAGAATGTGGCATGGTATACTAGTTTGATCTTTTAAACTGATTCCTAGAATTAGAACAGCAAACCCCATAAACACAATGCATCTGAATTTAATAAAAAACCCTGAAAGTAAAGTGTTTTCCTAAAATGTGATTTGAAGAATTGGATTGAATTAGATGGGATGGAGGCCAGCCACAGAAGCAGAAAGTTGGCCAGTGGTCCACACACAATGGGGAATGAAACCACCAACTGTGAATAAGTGGGGAATGGGAGAATAGGGCGAAGGCCTATTTACACCAAAATATTCATTAGTGGATTCAAAAGATTCTGAAAGTATGCATATGTAAAATAATTAACCCTAGAATGCAAAATGGGAACTGAAAGCTTTTAGTTCCTTAGGGATGGCAGCAAATTGACACATTCATTCCAGACCAGGTTATGGAAAAGATGCAGATTCTATATGTAAACTTAATCCATCCTTAGCACATCACACATTTCTATGTTCTTTGAACGCCTCTGATCTCCTATCCTATTATTCTATACTTTGAACCATGCCAGCTTCCATTTAATATTATTGTCTCGTATATGTATTGAGTGCTTTTACATATAGGGTATCTTAAACTTATTTAACCCTTACCATACCACTATTAAGTGGGGATTACTATATTTAAATAGATGAGGAACAAAAGCTTCCTCTGGGCACAAGACTTTAATTGTCCCATCACACAACATGTCTTACTAGACCCCCAGCAGTCAGCCTCCAGAGCTGGGGACCCTCACCCCAAACTTCCCCTTATTTTGTTGTCTCTTTTATTATTCCATGTATTTAATGCCTTTCTAAAATTTAGAGGGTAGTATAATTTTTATCTACCTTGCCCCTGTCCTCTTTCATGTTGGACAAGCTATAGATATTTCAAAAGAACCCAAGATTGACAAGCATATATTATTCTCTTCTTAGAACGTGGGGGAACTGCCTGCTTGTAGCCACAGTTCTAGGGGTAGGAAGCGGGCTTGAAGAAGTACCTAATGTTTTCCTAGACACTGTTGGACTGTTTTCTGAAAGGCAAATACCTTCCAGGGATATTGAAAATCCTGTAGGGCTGAACGGCCGAAAGAGCCAGAGAGGGGGTAAGAGCTTAACAGAGCCTTTGCAATAAATCTCCTCTCTTCAATGAAACCAACATGACATAAATTGGGTTTTTGGATCAAACTTCAAAATGGAGCATTCAGCAATGTCTCTGATCTTTGTAACATGTTTTAGTTTTCAGCTGTCACTCTGTGTTCAGCTGCTGAGGTCTCCAAATGTGATTGGTTCTTTGCCAGAAAATAATTGTGCAGGTCCATTCTTAGCTTCTTTCCAAGTAAGCTCTGTGTTCACAGGAAAGGCATGTTGTTTCTAAATAAAGACTCCATCTTATTAAATTCTTTATCCTATAGTTGTTTATTTGGTTTTTTTTTCTAAGTAAAAAACATTCTCAAGAGTCTTACTTCCTAAAAAAATGTCCTAGCTCCTGTCCTGTCTATACATGCTTCTGTGCCCATGATTTCTGGTTTAAACCATGCAGGGAGTTGAAAGCTGCCAGTTCGGGCTGTTATCTATAAGAGCATTGAGTACCTTGTTGGCTTTGATTATCTTTTGGAACCAGGTCCATTCAACTTTCCAAGGACAGGCTTCTCTATATTTCCAGAGTTAAAGAACATATTATTTTATCCAATTTAAACAAGAATCCCATAAAAGCCAATATGCCAACATGCTCTCCAAATGGTTTCCTGACCTCAGCAACCTTGGGATTGGCTGTATGTTCCAAGAGGCAATTAAATACTGAGTAGAGAGTATTAAAGTGACCTGATTAGAGGGATAATGGAAATTTCCTCCACACCCCAAATTATTTCTTTTATAAGTCAGTGCCAAAATGTATGAACAGATGTTTATTCCTTTACAGAAAAAGAGTTTTGTAAGTGCAAGTACCCCCAGGAGGTATTAAACAGTTTTCAATCATTAATTACTTAATATGAATGAATTGTGGGCAATAGAGAAAATTGGGCATAGGAAAAAAGAGAGAGACAGAAAGAGACAAAGGGTCCTCCATAAGGCATTGCCCCAGAAATGGTTGGGGTAGGTTGTAGGTCTCTTGGGAGATGTGTAAGAGGATGGGAGATGGTAAGAGACACCCACAGGAGGAGAAGCACCAATAAAGAAAAAATAGGTGATTTGTCTATTGTACAGTTTTCGGTTACTCCCTAAGAAAACCATTGGTATTATTCTCTTAACTATCAGGAAACATGCATAAAAGTATGATTTCAATGGTGAAAACTGCAGGCTATATTTGCTGGCTAATTTGCATATACTTGAGTGCCCTGTAGCACCACAGATTCTAAAAGTAAGTCACAGAGGCCCCAAAGTCAGATCTTGAGTAGTCTTCAATTGCCTCTGCAGTGCCAGGCTGGAGTTTCTCCCCTAAGCAGGACGCTGAATGGGAACGGAGCACACCAAGGCTTGGCTAAGTTAGAAGCATGTATATCTTATGATCCTCTTCATGGAATACCTTACTGAATTTTTGAAGGACAGAGGAATTACTGGTACTATCTTCCCTTCCTCACAAATCCATCGTTAATCTCCAATTCTATTTACTCTGGGATGGAGTTCCTGGGTCAAGGGTAATGAATGCAATTACACAAGGATTCCAAGTTCTAAAGCATCTAGGAGAAAAACAAATCTGAAGAGTCATTTGTTGATTATGTATTTTCTGTTTCAATGTTTCTCACATCTCCTCCTCCTAGCTCTCTGCTTGCCGTGTTAGCGTGGCTATCAAAAGCAGAGTTTGCAGGATTCAAGCCCAGCCAAAGCAAACAGACCAAAAATTTGGGAAATGATTTATCTTAATCCAAGGGTGGTAATCCAATTTATTTGACTCAAAATGCTTTAAATTTCATCAGCTAAACCAGCAGCATTAGGGTTTCTCAAAATGATGTCTAGTGAAAGCAATCCCTGCAGTGTTGGCCACTTGTGAACAGAATGATTTTCATCCTAAAAATACACATGTTGTTCTACCTTTTTATGTTAGTGGCTAGTAAGCACAGTTAGTGATAAAGAGGTTGAAGCCACCTGGGAGGGTTGTCTTTCACTGTGATGTTCTGCATCCCCCACCTTACCAGTCACCTTGTAAATGTAATCACTGATGACAAGGGAGTGAGGGATGGTGGGTGAATTGGTGCATGTCTAATCTTCACAGGTGGAAAACTCCTGGGCTGGGGTGCAATACACTTTTCACATAGATAGTATAATATTTGAATGGAAGGGGAGATTGCTTGGTCAAAGTCCCTGGTGTTAAGCAAGACCGAATCTGTAATACAGAAAGAATGGAGATTGTGACCCAGATCTCAGGAGATCATTAATGCATCTGTACTTATTTATAACTACTTTCATGGCTTTGGAAAGTAGCAATAGAAATAAAATAGCATCAAATAGGGCAAAACAGCTCTAATTTAGGAACCTATTGACCTGAGTTCAGGGACTACTCTTCCTCTAATTATGCATAACTTCCATGATTACGCCAGGCCCTCCCAGTCTCCAGCTATCAAATATAAAGATAACTACAGTTTTTATAGTGACCATTCTAGGGTTAAAGTAATATTTTTGTGTTAACTGCATACTACTAGATTCTTATTACTATCGTGTTTAGGAAGTCATTCCCCATTTTGTTATAATTAATTTCTATGGTAGTCAAAAATACAGAATCAGACATGCCCTCACTAATGATGCCATGACCAATGATGCCAAAGCAACAGTGAATGAATTTGGCTTGATTATTTCCTTCCTATTCTCCTCTACCTTGGCCCATTGGCCAAACCAATCTACTTCCTGTTTTACTCAATAAAGTTTTATTGGAACACAGCCACGCTCATTCTTTATGGATTGTCTATGGCTGCATTCCCACAACAACAGCAGAATTGAGTGGCTGCGACAGAGACTGTATGGCCCGCAAAGCCAAAAATATTTACCATCTGGTTCTTTGCAGAAAAAGTTGGCTGGCCCTGTTCTATACTTTTAAATCTATGTTCACTATCTTTCCATTGCAATATATACGCTGGCTTCTCTTATTTTTCTCGGATTTTTGGCTTCTCGTCTAACCAAAATCTCATCTAACCAAAATCTTTGACTTCACCAATGTCCCCAACTCTTTCTAGCATTTTTTTCCCTAGTTCTCCTTGTCCTCCTGTTCACTCTAGAGCCATACTTTATTTTTTCATAGAATTCTTTTTTCAACCTACACCCATTTGCCAATTTAATATCAGCCAACATTCCTCCTTTTAAAATTTTAAACCCTATTGGAAAGTTGGCCCTGAATGAAAGATTTCAATGACAATGACTGGTAGTTAATGCTCCCTTAATCTGTGCTGCATTGTTCTGACTTCTTAGGGTATTTGTGATGATAGATTGAAAATTGTTCAGGGTCAGAGACTAGGTCCTTTGTTTGTTACCTTAGATATACAGAACAGCCTAGAGCCACCAGTGTTTACAATGCTATGTAAATTACATTTGCTTTCTGTTGTGAACAATTCCCCATGAATTCTCTTACTTACCCCCACACTTGTCTTATCCAAAAGCATTTCCAGTTCTAAGCAAACAGTCTTAACACATGTTTGAATGTGTTGCTTCAAAAATTTGGTATGCTGCTTTTACAGAACTTTACAGAATAATGATTATACACCGGGCTATGAAAAAGTCTTGTTCTTAGTTGACAAATTAGGAAACCTGAGTTGGGGACTGATCCATAGTCTTTCTGAGGAAATTTGGTAACTTCTATTATCAGATGTAATTTGGTAATAAAGCACGACTCATAGAAGCTTTAAATTTGATAAAAGAAACCAACCACAATTTACTTAAAACATTGCAGAAGAATACAAATGTAGTTGGAAAAGTAATACACCATTGAATTGTTCACCACTGTTGTTAGCTTAGTCTAACTGTCTTGATCCCAAAGATTGTTTATAGAAGCATCCCCTTATCTGCAGGGGATATGTTCCAAGACCCCCTGGTAAATGTCTGAAACCATAGATAGTGCTAAATCTTATATATACTATGTTTTCTCAATCTGATAGCTAAGATGGCTACTAAGTGACTATATGGTGGGTAGCTAGCATGAATATGCAGGACAAAGGGATGATTCATGTTCCAGGAAGGATGGAGCAAGATGGCATAAGATTTAATCATATACAATTTAAAACTTATGAATTGTTTATTTCTGGAATTTTCTATGTAATATTTTCAGATTGTGGTTGACTGCAGGTCACAAAAACTGTGGAAAGTGAAACCATAGCTAAGAGGGGACTACAGTATAAGAAGCAACTTGCTTTTTCTCCAACATGGTTGAATATTGTCATTATAAAATTGCTTTGGAACTGGAGACACCTCCAAAGAATAGGGCTGCTTATGCTATAGTAACAACACAGACTCTATTATTTGTGAGATATTTTTGCTGTATCTTATCCAACAAGGGAATGACTATACAAGTTTGAGTCGTAAGAAATTTAAGAAAATGTTCAATTTCAGTGCAGATCTCTCCTCTATGGGAAGTAACTAATGTCTGTTTGAGTTTCCAGAGACAGCTCAGGGAAGTTTGTTTTTTATAAAGTTGTTAGCTTTTTCTTTCACCTTGGTCCAAGTTATATAATTTATAACTTCACAGAATAAATCCTTTCAATGTTTATAAGTCAACGGTGCTAGCAAATCCTTGACTTTATGCATAGAATAGTCATTCATACAGCATTATTTCAGTCTCTACTCTGAACCAGCGACTGTGCTAGGTGCTAGGGATATGAAGAAGAATATAGCATAATGTTGGCTTCCAAGAGTTTACAACTAAATATAGAGAAGGCAAATAACTAATTATCATTAATGAACTGTGGACAAAGTCCTAAGGGGCCACAGAGAGTTGAAAAGATTTCCTGGATGATGTCTCAGATAAGCTGCATCTTGAAAGACAATTAGAAAATGCAGGGAAAAGCATTCTTGGACATAAGGAACAGCATATACAAGGACAAGGAGACCCAAGAGATGACAACACAATCAAGGAAAGATCAACAGGTTGCTTGAGCATGTGATTAGGTATGTGACTAGGAAAACATAAAGCTAAGACTAACCTCAGATAAATTGGGATCAATCCAAAAAATAAACATCTTTGTGCTTTTCCAAAGAAGTTTTAACTTTGTCCACCAGGTAATAGAGACTCATCAGCAGGAATATACCTTGAACAAATTGACATTTTAGAAAACACTTTTAGGACAAGGTTGGAATATAACCAGAAGGTAGAAAAGCTGAGCCCAATGAGACAGCAGACTAGGACAGGTGCAGGCTGTCAGACTAGTTGGTGATGGGCACCAAACTAGTAATGATCATTGAAAGGAGAGAAAAGATTCAAAAGCTATTTAGATAACAGGATCAACTGAAGTTGTGGAGGCATAGCATGCTGGGTGGTGAGGCAGAGAATGAGCTTGACGATGACCATAGTTTTTATTCAGAGTTACTAAATCCTCCTGTAATCAAAGTGGACATGGAAGAAAGAGAAATGAGGAAAACTGGAATTGGTTTGACATGTTTTGAATGAGTAGTCACTTAGGAATGTCCAGTCAGAGCCCTCTACAGTGAACTGGAGATACAGGTCTATAACTGGCAGAGAGGAGAGTGCATATATTCATTTGAGAGGCGACATCGTTTGGTGGTGGTTGAAGCAGTCAAAGTGAATGAGATCCTCAAGCAGCATGTGTGTAGATAAAGAATGAGAAAGAGGACCAAATAGCACAAAGAAATCCATGAGGATTTTGAAATGTTGAAGAACAGGTAAAAGCTGTGTAGGAAATGAAAAAAAAAAAGAAGAGAGACACAGAGAACTTTGAAGTGGCATCTACAGAGGTTGGAGCGGAGAGTTTTAGGATAATCTCACCATTGTCACACTGTAAATGACACATATAATATAGACGGGACAGGTACTGTAAAGAGACAATTAAGAAGCCATTGATACCCACCCAAAAAGTTCAGAGCAGGGGGTGGTGGTGGTGGAGCAGTGTGAGCATTTGGGAGGCTTGGAGGGTGAGATCCAGATTGTAATAAATTTAAGAGCACCAGAAATGTGGGGAAATACAGACAGGGTTTAAATATTCTTACATGACTTTTAGGAAGCATGTGTTTTTAACCTCGAATTCAAATACCAGCAACACTGCTATGAACGAAAAAGCAATATGAATCAAGTGAAAAAGAAAAGACTACATAGAAGTTAAGGGTTAGAGGGTAGGCTGCATAGGTCCAGAGGCCATGTATCACTTGGCTTTTACAGAGGCAGCCTCATGCATGTACGACCTATGGGATCACACAAGGCCATATGCTTATAAGAGTCCCATGCTTGGTTTACTGTTCTGCTGTCGGATGCCATCTTGAAATTTTTAATATTTTTTGAAGGTACTCACATTTTTATTTTGCACTTGGTCCCACAAATTATGTACCCAGTCCCAGGCCTTTGTAACTCCTCCTTAGTCCAAGGTAAAACTGATCGGTATATAACTCAGGTGATCTACTAACCACTGAATATAAATATGTTCAAAAATTGACCTAATTGTCTTGTTTTTTACCCAAAGAGTACCCAGATACAATTTTCCATCAATTTTAACAATGACATAATAATTGATAACATGTCTTGGTCAATTACTATGTGCTAGGCATTATTCTATACACTTTACACCTACTAATTCATTTACTCATTACACCAATCCCATGAGGAGGCGTTATGATCATTATGATAGTAGTAGTAATTATTATTAACACTGTGATAACAGCATCTATTCATTTATAGATGAACAAATGGAGAAAGGGCATAGTTAAATGACTTACATAAGGCCGCACAACTAGGAAGGGATAAAGCTGGGGTTCAAATCCAGATGTCTAGCTCCAGAGTCTGTGCACGTCACCAACTATCCAATCTCCTTCATTCCCTGAGCTCACACAGTCTTGGAGATTTTTCTTACCTTTGTCCCCATTTATCTAACATAATGTATCACCTGAAATAATGTACTCTGCAGAGAGCTACTGCAATACTATAGGAAGAAACAAACCATCCTTTTCCACGTGAAGCATCAAAGACGTCCTGTGTGTGGACTTAGGGATCCATAACTCTTTTAAATGTCATGGATCAGGGCACAGATCTGCCATTTAGGAAACAATAAGAGCACTGAGACTGGGGCATAGAAGGGACATGGTCCCCAGCCCTAAGGTCTTGTCCCCTTCCTCTTTTTTCTTTCCCCTACTCACATGTTTGAGTTTCACCAGAACTTTTATTTCTCATGCAGGAAGGTCGACGTTTGGATTTAGCCCATTCCCTCCCTACACATCCGATTGAACATTTTGTCACTGTTCACAGAAAATGTGCGGTCTTGTATCTCCCAACTCTTCTGTCTCCTCAGATGGTTAGAGTGAGAGAGATCACCAAAAAGATTTGCAGACTGAGATCTGCTAAGATAGAGTCTATCAACTTCTCTTTAAAAAGAAATCATATAAAGGAATAGAGATGGAGGAGTAGACTTTTCTTGTCATTGGATGCTTTCGAGGAAATCAATCTTTAGCAAAATCCAAATGCATAAAACAATAAGGTGATAGTTTGGTAATATAAATTTATTCCTTCAAAGCCTTATAACTATAACATTTGCTCCTTATGGAGTCAAAGGGGCAATGAGAGGATTTCTAGAAACGTAAATATTTTTAGTGTTTTAGTGAAGTTCGTGGATGGCAACTTAAGACTTAGTTCCACCCCGGCATCCGTGTGATCCTAATAACATAGCACTTCCATTTTTAAAAATATGGACTTAGACTGTAATAAATGATCTCAAGTCCATGCTGAGGGGAAAAATGACAACAGTTCCATGCTCGCAGCTGCCTTTCCAGGAAAGGTAAAAGAATCAAAGTGTATTGGACTTGACAAAGCGTTAGGTAAACAAAGCCATGAGTATTAAAGTTTAGGCTCTAGTGATTAGTAGGGAAGCACAGGATAATAAGCACAGCAGGGCATTCCTCAAGGTACTTTCGACTCCGACTGTGTTTATTATCCAGTATCAGTATGGAAATATATGCCTGACTACATTTATGGTGCCATTTAGAACTTTAAAATAGGCTCTTATACTCAGAAAAAGGTTACTAAATTATTCACCCTGTAAGGTTTTCCTTGATTAGCATAATTCCACCCATTACATGCCTTATCAAGAATATGTTTCTACTGTTGGGCATGCATTCTGCAGAGACATTCGGGGGCACATCTTCATGGTATCATGTCAATCCTGAGATACCTGCTTCTCACTGCCTTTAAGATAAAGATAAAGATCTTCAAGATAAAGATACCCCTGTGTAATTTGCAAAGTAAACTTCTCAAGGTTTACACTTTCCCCTGTTGATCACCCTGTAAGGTTTTCCTTGATTAGCATAATTCCACCCATTACATGCCTTATCAAGAATATGTTTCTACTGTTGGGCATGCATTCTGCAGAGACATTCGGGGGCACATCTTCATGGTATCATGTCAATCCTGAGATACCTGCTTCTCACTGCCTTTAAGATAAAGATAAAGATCTTCAAGATAAAGATACCCCTGTGTAATTTGCAAAGTAAACTTCTCAAGGTTTACACTTTCCCCTGTTGATCACCCTGTAAGGTTTTCCTTGATTAGCATAATTCCACCCATTACATGCCTTATCAAGAATATGTTTCTACTGTTGGGCATGCATTCTGCAGAGACATTCGGGG
>VSMD01000376.1:0-15183 GCA_008750895.1 Mirza zaza
CAGGTGCTTTTGCCTCACTGCCTGTCCTGCTTAGCAGCTGACTCGTCCCGGGCCCACAGTGGGCATGTGTGGAATATGCACCGCACTCTCCAACAGCCCTCCAACGGTCTGAGGGATGGTGAACTGGCCCCCTGTTTAAAAAGTTTGAGGACCCCTGGAATCCTTATAGTCTTCTGTTAGAAACTCTCATAGCATCCTTTAAAACAGATAAGACCTCAGGCTTTGGAACCAGAATGCCTGGGTTCAAACAGAGAATGCCATTAACTAGCTTATGAGACCTTGACCAAAGTTACCAATCTCTCTGTGCCTTAATCTTGACATTTAAAACATAGGGATATTAATAATTAACTTGTAATGAGGATAAACTTAGGTAATGTATGTAAAACATTTGGTACAATGATCATCTGGCATAGGCATCACCATATAAATATGCTTACTGACTGCTATTCTATTCTATCTCCTTTGTAGTACTTATGGGAATTATTTATTTTTTTAATTTAATCTTTTTACTTTTATATTTATTTTCCTCTTTTTTTCAATGAAGTAGTGTTTTAAAGCAAAGATGGAATTTTTTTTTAAATAGCCCTTTCCACTAAGCTTTATGTTCTTAAGGGCAGGGACACTGTTTTATTCCCCAGGGCATCTTTTTTTTTTTTGAGTCTCACTCTGTTACCTGGGCTAGAGTGCCATGGTGTCAGCCTGGCTCACAGCAACCTCAAACTCCTGGACTCAAGTGATCTTTCTGCCTAAGCCTCCTGAGTAACTGGGAGTAAAGGCATGCGCCACCATGCCTGGCTAATTTTTTCTCTACATATTTTTAGTTTTCTGGCTATTTTTTTTCTATTTTTAGTAGAGATGGGGTCTCCCTCTTGCTCAGGAGGATCTCAAACTCCTGAGCTCAAACAATCCACCCACCTAGGCCTCTTACAGGCATGAGCCACTGCACCCACCCCCCAGGGCATCTTCAGCACCTAGCATTGTGACTGAAACACGCTTAGTATTTGTAGAAATGAGCAAACGAATGGCTTAGTAAATAAAAGAGCAAGTCAAAAGGTAAATGCCTCACATATGAGCAGAATATGGATTTCTATCCAGGAAGGAAACTACATACTAGGTAATTAATAATAAGGAAAACAGAAAAAATAAAGGTAATGCAGCCTCCTACATTTCCGTGGACATTTAACAAGGGGAAACAGGTTGGGATTTTTCCCTGGCCAAGAAAACTGATTTGCCCATTTTTAAGTTGGCAATTTCCATAAGCTTCAGAAAAAGCTGCTTGGGGTGATTTTTCCACCTGAGCACTGGTTAACAAACTAAGTCATTTATTTATTCCTTCTCAAGTGGCTGGGTAAAAAATACATTTAAAAAAGAAAATATTTTGTGACGTGTGACAATTATGCGAAATTCACATTTCAGTGTATCTAGAAATAAAATTTTATTGGACTACAGCCCATCTATGCCCATTCATTGTAGCTGTTTTGGAATTATAACAGCAAAGTTGAGTTGTCAACAGAGAATCCTCTGACTCAAGTAGCCTAAAATATTTGCTAGCTGGCTTTTTAGAGAAAAGGTTTGCCTACCCTAGGGACTGGATGATGGTGAGTGCGACGGAGAAAAATGAAGCAGAGAAGTGCCACAGGGAGTGGGAGCAGTAGGGCTGCAATTTTCCATAAGTGGTCAGGTTAGACCTCCATGAGAGGTAACTTTTGAGCAAGTCCTTTCTGAAGGGTGTCACGATAACCACAGGGGCTCCAGGCCTCGCCCCGGGGAAACTCGAGCAGCTCTTACCGAAGTAGTCGAGCCAGTTCATCTCGCGCAGCGCCTTGGGGAGCCGCAGGATCTCGATGTTGTAGAGGTTATCCACCTCCTTGAGGAGGTTCTGCCTGTCTGACTCAATTTGCTTGATTCGTATTTCCACTGCGAGAGGGCAGAGCCGACAGGGCATGGGTCACTGGGCGGGTGAATCCGAGCTGCCCGCGTCCCGGACCGCGGGCACCCCGCCATCGCCCCAGGCAGCCGCGAGGGCCCGGGCCCTGTCCCTTACCTTCTCGGTCGAAGTCCTTAAGAAAGGAGGCGAGCTTCCGGCTCCGTAAGGAGTTGGTCTTGGCCGCCCGACTGCTGTCCTTCCTAGGAGCCATGGCGCTTCGGCGGGGGCTGCCGGGAGCAGCGACCGAGGCACAGGGGTCAGCGGCGGAGACCGGGAGGGGAAGCAAGGAGCCGCTAGGGACGGATGGGGACCCGCCCCCCAACGGGGTCTCGGTTTAAAGAAGTCTCCGGGCACGTACCTGTGGTCCCAAAACAAGAGCTGAGGGAAACTTCGCTGCGCCAGCCACGGCTAACCGCCACCAATTCAAACGCCACTGCCACAGGCTGACGAATGAGAAGCCGCCGTCTTAGGACCGTCCCGCAACATCCAATCACAAGGGGGTTCCTGACGGCCGGTGCAGCCCGCCTGCGTCAGCGCCGCCGCCGCGAGTCTTCCTGGGAGTTGTGGTCCGGGTCCCTCCCACCACGCTCCGCCCCGGAGGGCTGCGAACTACTACTCCCGGCAGGCCTTGTGGCGGCCCCGGGTACACAAGCACTGGGGGGTGGGGGAGCAGCCTGGGCCAAGTTAGCTGTGGGACCCGTGGGACGCTGCGTGTGGTCCGGCGGTGGCTGGGCTGCCTCGCTTGACTACCGCACACATTCAGACCGACTGACTGACTGGGTTCCTCAGGGTTCCCCGCACCCCAGTCCCAGCATGGGCTGGCAAGTGGAGGGTTAGCGGGGACACAGCAGCCCAGGCAGAATTTGGAAGAGGCCGGGGTCCGCGGCAGCCTCCCCGAGCAAGGGGGATGGAATGACAGGGGAGTGGGGCAGGGGTGCAAGCTTTGGGGTGGGCGCCCCAGCTTGTACCAGCCCCCGGCTAGCCTGGGCAGTGTGTGTGGGTAGACCTCCCTTCCCTCGCTCCCCTGCGAGCGGGCCACTCGTGCCCAGTTCGTGTCCCGGAGCCTCGGCCGGGGTACAGCTCGGGAACCTGAAGTCTGCGGGGCCTTGGTCGCGACGCTGGGTGCAGGTAGTGGCTCCACGCTGACGGCTCCTAAGCGCCCCAGTGGGTGAGTGCATGAGGAGCCCAGAACAGGAGGCAGCTTTGGGTGTCGTGGCTGTGGGCCTAGGAAGGGACATGTAGACAGCAAGCCCAGCCGTACCGCTATTCTGTTGGAGGCGCATCCTGCCATCTCCCCACGGCCACAGGATTGGATTGCTCAAGGCTTGTGCTGAAGGTCAGCAAGGTTAGGGGCCAGTCTCCAGACATCAAGGCTGTAGTATGAGTCACAAGGAGGGCAGGTGACTGGACAGCCAGACAGGTTAGCTTTTGACAGGTCTGTGGCCTGATAATTTGGCTTTGGTGCTTTTCACCCTGTGGATTCGTTCTGAAGCCATGTCTGAGAGGTTGTGTTTGTGTTTCAGTGTGCGTGTGTGGGCGGGAGGAATGATAAATAATCCTGCCTTTCCCATCTGAGTTAAAAACCAATCGAGGGAATAAGTAAATGTGTCAGACAGGCTCCTCATGGGCACCAGCAGGCTTGGGGAAAGAGCAGCCCAAGCATAGGGTCCCTGGCAAGACTTCCTGGAAGATCCCTTCTCTCTCCATTCCTTCTTGGCCTGTTGCTCCAGATGCAATAAGTACCGTATCTGAATGTCACTCTCCCGCCCAAGGTCAGCCCTGGGCAGTGAGTGGGCAATGACACCCCTGTCTGCTTGCTGGGTGCCTGAGGGTCTCCATCTAGAGGGCCAAGATTGGGAATGATAACAAGCCCATACCTCATGTGGGCTTCCTCCTCGGCAGATGTCTTGGTGCTGGGCAAGCAGGGTCTCCTGGCTTCTTTGTCTCAAGGCTCCACCCCACTCCCAGTGGGTCCGACCTCTTTGGGCACATGGGATGTCCACCAGCATCTTAGCCACAGCTACCACATGGCAGGAGCATGTGATTCACCAGTTTTTGCCAGTTGCTTATGCCACACACAAGTTAATCCAACAGTGTCATTAAGGCACAGCTGGAGGTGCAAGCTGAGAGGAAGAGGCTCCATGGCTAACGGGACAAGCCGCCGCCGCCACCCGATTCAAACCATCACAAGCTGATGAATGTGAAGTCTTCATGTTAGGAAAATCCCAGCATCCAATCACAAGGAAGCGCCACTGTCTAGCCGCTAATCCACATGCAGGACTACAGTGCCCAGAATCCATTGCGAGCTGACGACATGTTTTAGCGATGCGTAGCCCCGCCGGGTGCGCTTTAGCGGCGCTGGCTGTTTACCAGGCGCAGGGAGACTGCGGGCGCATGGGGCGGGCCGTGGCGTGTTCTCACACTTTGGTTGCCTCAGTTTTAAGTTTTCCCGCTGGTTTCAGCATCGCGACTGGTAGCCTCTGGGAGGGAAGACAGGATTCCGGCTCCGGAAGCACGAGTGAGAGAGGGGACGACACAGTCTGAAGCAGGAGACGGCCCTATCCCGGAAGGGCCTCCTTCGAGCTATAGCCAGGACACCCTTCCCGAGGTGGGACACAGGAGCCTGTCCGTCTGAGAGGTGAGACAGCGCTTTTACCTGAAGGGACTTGGGGGCCCAGAACTTGACCTCACACGAGGATGGAAATGACGCGCACCTTGGCCCAGTGCTTCTCCTACTGGTTTGGCACCTTGACGCAGTTTTTTTCTTTCTGTTTTTGGTTTTTGTTTTTTCCAACAGACCATGACTCAAGACCTGCCTCTGCTTGCGGTGCAGGAGGCCCTGAGGAAGTGCTTTCCCGTGGTGGAGGAGCAGCAGGGCCTGTGGCAGAGCACTCTGCGGGACTGCCAGCCCCTCCTGGTCTCCCTCAGCAACCTGGCAGAACAGCTGCAGGCCGCGCAGAACCTGCGGTTTGAGGATGTGCCGTCACTTCGGGCCTTTCCTGACTTACAGGAGCGGCTGAGGCGCAAGCAGCTGGCAGCTGGTGACACCGTCCTGGACAAGCTAGCAGAGAGGCTGTAAGAGGCTCCATGGTGCTGTTTCTTGGAGGAAAGATTTTAAAATTAGCTATTTTTCTCCTCCCTTGAAAGCATGTTATTTAGAGGTGTCTCAGCCTTCCTTACTTTCCATCTGTTGCAGTGGGACGTCTGTCAAAAAGCCATTTTCTGGCATTTCCCTTGTCAGAGGTTAAACATGGCAGTGGTGGGCTTCATAGAAGTCACAAAAGCAGCACAGAAAAGGAGTGGCAAAAGCTTATTAGCCCTTCTAATAACTATAGTTTATTTTGGTAAAAGTCAATGAGTAACTGTGCTGTCAACTTAGTAGGTGCCAGAGCTGAGAGTTTACATGTTACCTCATAAAGTCTTTTCAACACATCTGTGACTTAACCTCACTTAATTCCATTTTTCAGTTGAGGAAACTGAGGCACAAGCAGATTGCTCATGGTCACACAGCTAGTACATAGTAGAGCTGGGATTCTGACTCAAGTGTGCCTGACACCAAAGCCAGAGGTCTTAACCATCACTTTGTCTTGCTATACATTGGTGTCTGTGTGCCCAAGAGTAGCATTTCTCCAAGGTCTGATTTATGCCTATTGTCAGGCCCTCTATCTCAGAGTTATAGATTATTGAGGACAGAGAAGAGAGAGGGCACATGTGGCTTTTCCTTGACCCAGAATGAAAGAAAATTTCAGTGTATAGGGTTTGTGTCATAGACTGGTAGTAAACTGTCAAAGATGAGGACCTTCCTTTTATTTATTTGTACAAAATACATTTATTAAGCATCTATGGGATGCCAAGCACAAGGTGCTGGGAATACAACAGTGAACCAGACTTCTTGTTCTTAGTTGAGGAGAAGAATAGTTAAATTATGTTATGGTATATTCTAAGATAATGATTAAGTGCAGCCTGTGAGGAGCGGGAAAGCTTGTGGGAGGAAATGATGTGAAAAACCTGAAGGATGAACAGGTGTAAGTTGGGTCAGAAGGCGGGTATGAATAGTGTTACATAGAGGATAATATGGCAGAACAAGGGGGTGGTAAGCCAGCTCACTAGCGATGCATAAGCTCTGTAGAGGATCATATTGTTGCTAGATCTGCCTCTCACCTCTGGATTGAGGAGACTTTGGTGAGGGTTAACAAAATGTGCTATATCCCTACAATGGAATATTAATTCAGCTATAAAAAGGAATGAAATGTAGTCAGCCCTCTGATATTTTGTCTTTTTTTTTTTTTAAATGCTGGTCACAGTCTACAAATAAGCACAAATTGTGTTTCAGAGGGTCAGATATTGTTTTGTGTACTTTTACTTCAATTGATTACATATTTGTGGATGTTGGGTTGTTATTTTAAGTCTTTTTTTCAGTGTGAGTCATGGACAAACATTTTTGAAAGCCACAGTTTTAAGCTAAGGAATGCCTTGCCCTTTGGGAAGTTGTAGCTTTTGTCTTGATGGCTGGGCTCCTTGGAGTCACCAATGAAATAAAAATAAATACTACAATATTTACCATAAGCTAGGCACTGCCCTAAGTACTTTGTGTGCATTATTTCATTTAATCTTTACAGTAAGCCTTTTCATTCATTCATTCTTTGGACAAGTATGTGTTGTTCTGTGTGACAGTCTATGTTCTAAGTACTTGGGATATACAGTGAGCAAAACAGAGTTTTTATATCTGAGGGGAAACAAGTAACTTTCCAAAGGTCCACAGTAGTCTGCATGCATCCAGAGACTAAACTTTACCATTCAGGAATTTACTAGGATGGGGCTAGAGAGCATGTGGATAGTACTGGTGTGCTGTTTCCGTTTCCTCTTGCTTATTCTCTTTTCACATACCTTGTGTGGGACTTTGAGTGAGCATTTGCTCTCCTTACACAGTTTTATGGCAGCCCCAGAAAGGTCCCTTGGTCTTTACTTTATTGTCTACTGAGCTTATCACACAGCTTTGAGAGCCATATAACTTCTTCAGCCTTTCCATCTTTAAACCAGTTCTTGATTCTTGAGCCCTACCCCTATCCTACCTTCAAGGCACTGTCACTAATGTCCTTAGTTAGACCAGTGGTCTTAACTAGGGGTGGTTTTTCTATCGGGGGACATTTGGCAATGTCTAGAGACAATTAGTGATTATTATGGCTTAGGGAGGGTGGAGGTATGGTTTATTCCTGTCATCTAGTGAGTAGAGGCCAGACATTCTCTTAAACATTCTACAATGCACAGAACAGCCTTCCACAACAAAGAATCATCCAGTCCAAAATATCAGTAGTAGTATTCCATGGTGTGTATATGAAAAAGGAAAAAAAATATATATATGTACATACATATGTGTGTGTGTATATATACACACACACACACACACACACACATATATATATATATATATATCAGTAGTGCCAAAGTTGAGAAACCTTGCCTTATATCTTTCTCATGATATTGCCTAATGTCAGACTCTTTCCTCCAGGGCCACCCTCCTCAAGGTACGTGACACGGTCAGCAGCCACGTGGAGCGGGTGTTTCAGATCTATGAGCAGCATGCAGACACAGTTGGCATTGATGCTGTCCTGCAACGTTCAGTTGTGAGCCCCTCTGTGGCTGACATGTTGGAATGGTTGCAAGATATCGAGAGACATTATCGAAATTCATATCCTTTGTGCACATTTCAGATAGTGTCCACAGCTGTTCCAAGAAGTCTTTCTAACTTCAGTTTTCACAAGATTGGAAAACTGTATAGTTTGGGTCAGTTCTCTTCGGTTTCTGAACTTGGATTCCTCCTGCATTCCTTTGTGCAACCATTCCTCACATAATTCATTGAGTAGCTACTACCTGCAGGGCATTGTTCTCTGCTGGGAGATAGGCATTTAGAAAGGAAAACAGAATGTCAAATGGTGCTAAGTGCTATGGAGAAATACAAAGCAGAGAAAATGAGGAGTGAGGGTGGGGTTGTGATTTTAAATAGTGTGATGAGGCCCGGCCTGATGAGAAAGTGATATTTAGCAAAGATCTGAAGAGGGTAAGGGAGGGACCTATGTGGATATTTGGGGGAAGAGTGTTCCAGGCAGAGGGAACATCAATGCAGAGTCCCCGAGGTAAGAACGTGCTTGGGGTATTCAGGAAATAGCAAGGAGGCCAGCGTGGCTAGAGCATAGTATGAGGGAGCCTAAGAGGAGATGAGGTTAGCAAGGCTTGGCTAGACTTTGTAGGCCCTCAAGGTCTGTGAAAGAATTTTGGCTTTTACTGAGAGAGAGAAAGCTTAGAAGGTTTTGAGTAAGGAGTAAATGGGTAAAACCTATATTTTTAGCAATATCACACTGGCTGTGTTCTAGGGAAAGACTTGGGGTTTTGGGGACATGGCTGAAAGCAGAAAGACTACTTAGTTGAAGTTATGGTCTTTTCCTCTCTATTCTTGCCTGATATCCAAATCTACCCTCTGCCTTAACTTTCTACCTTCATCATATAAGTAACTCCCAAGGCCCCACCTTTGTTGTCTCTAGTCTTAAGTTTCAGTTTCCTACAGATGCCGCCAACTGTATTGTTCTTGGAACTGCAAACTCAAGTTTAAAATTGAACTCTGTAATCTAGTCCTCAGATTCAACCCCTCTTTCCTTGAGCTACAGCTTCAACACTGTTTTTTCTTTTAAATTGCTGTAGTAGCAGTAGTCATGGTAGTAGCAGTAGGAGTGATAACAACAGCAGCATGGACAGAAGGAGCAGGGAGCTGTTAACTGTTAGCTGCAGCTAACAATACTGAGGGGCCGGTACAGTGGCTCTCGCCTGTAATCCTAGCATTCTGGGATGCTGAGGCAG
Organism: Mirza zaza; assembly: GCA_008750895.1. Lineage (NCBI taxonomy): Eukaryota > Metazoa > Chordata > Mammalia > Primates > Cheirogaleidae > Mirza > Mirza zaza. Next base: position 8,780 of record VSMD01000376.1, read on the forward strand.
GAGGATTGCTTGAGGCCAAGAGTTCGAGACCAGCTTGAGCAAGAGTGAGACCCCATCGCTACAAAAAAAAAAAAAGATAAATTAGCTGGGCATGGTGCATGTTTGTAGTCCGAGCTTAGGCAGAATTGATTGAGCCTAGGAGTTTGAGGTTGCAGTGAGCTATGATGATGCTACTGTACTCTGGCCAGGGTTACAGAGGGAGACTTGGTCTCTAAAATAAAATAAACAACAGCAAAAACAATACTGAACATTTGGTGTGTGCTAGAATGTTTACAGTCAAGTTTTTGGTTCCATTTCCCTGACACTTTTTGTATTTTGCTTCTCTGTCCACTCCGTAGTGTCTTTTTTTTTTTTTTTTTTGGTTGAGACAGAGTCTCACTTTGTTGCCCAGGCTAGAGTGAGTGCCGTGGCGTCACCTAGCTCACAGCAACCTCAAACTCCTGGGCTCAAGCAATCCTACTGCCTCAGCCTCCAAGTAGCTGGGACTACAGGCATGCGCCACCATGCCCGGCTAATTTTTCTATATATATTAGTTGGCCAATTAATTTCTTTCTATCTATAGTAGAGACGGGGGTCTCACTCTTGCTCAGGCTGGTTTCGAACTCCTGACCTGGAGCAATCCGCCCGCCTTGGCCTCCCAGAGTGGTAGGATTACAGGCATGAGCCACTGCGCCCGGCCCCCTCCATAGTTTCTTACCTCTCACTTGGACTCAATTGCATATAGCCTCATGACAGGTTTCTTTGTCTCTAGCTTCTCTCCCTCTAAACCAGGGGTCCTCAAACTTTTTAAATGGAGAGCCAGCTCACTGTCCCTCAGGCCGTTGGAGGGCCGGAGTATAGTTTAAAAACAACTATGAACAAAGTCCTCTGCATACTGCACATATCTTATTTTGAAGTAAAAAATCAAACCAGCAAAAACACACGCATGTGGCCTGTGGGCCATAGTTTGAGGACACCTGCTCTAAACAATCTCCAATTAGTGACCTCAATTCATATAGCTTCAAGAAGTCTAGTTCTTGTTAGTTGTTTGGGAATTGTTCTGTACTTGTATAGGAATAGCTTCTGTTAGGATAAGTTCAGAATCACTGCCTTGGTACTCAATGTTCTGGCTCAGCCCTCCTTTTTTTTTTTTTTATAGTTTTTTTTAAATTTATTTTATCATATTATGGGGGTACAAATATTGTTAGGGTTACATATATTGCCCCTGCCATTCCTCCCCCCACCCCCTGCCTTACCAAAACATCAAGCATGTCCTACCCCCAGGTGGTGTGCATCGCACCTATTTTGTAAGTGTAAATTCTTCCCCTCCTCCCCCCTCCCATCTGCCCACCACCTGATAAAAGTTTGTTTGTTTTTTCTTTTTTTGACCTTTGGGTTACATTGTATATCTTTGCCCTTCCCTAGGAAGGGTTAGAGGTATTCCCTCCTCCCTACACAATGCTCGCCACAACCCTAAGATGTGTATCTCCCCCTCCCCCAAACCCTGATGGGCACTATCACCAATTGAGCACCATAGTTTTAATCAGTCAGTACCAATTTGATGGCGAGTAGATGTGGAGCCTGTTTTCTTGATCTTGTGTTGCCTCACTTTGGATAACAGGCTTAAGCTTAATGCAGGATAGTATAAACGGTGCTAATGCACTGGCATTTCTTAGAATTGAGTAGTAGTCCATTGTGAGCATATACTGAATTTTAATTATCCACTCACGAATTGACGGACATTTGGATTGATCTTGCAATAGTGAATTGTGCTGCCGTAAACATTCGGGTGCAGATGTCTTTATAGTAGAATGGCTTATGCTCTTTTGGGTAGATGCCCAACAATGCTATTGCTGGGTCGAATGGTATTTCTATATCTAGCTGTTTGAGGTATCTCCAAATTCTTTTCCACAGAGGTTGCACTAATTTGCAGTCCCACCAGCATTGTAGGAGTGTTCCCATCTCTCCACATCCTCACCAGCATTTGTTGTTTCAGGATTTCTTGATACAAGCCATTCTCACTGGTGTTAGATGGTATCTCATTGTGGTTTCAAGAGTTGCTGATCATTTTTTAATATGTTTGCAGGCCATTATTCTGTCCTCTTTGGAGAAATTTCTGTTCATTTCCATTGCCCATTTCTTGATGAGATTGTTTGATTTTTTTCTTGTTTATTCTTTTAAGTTCTAGATAGATTCTTGTTATTAGACCTTTATCAGAAGTGTAGAGAGCAAATATTTTCTCCCACTCTGTGGGTTGTCTATTTGCTCTGATGATAGTTTTCTTAGCTGTGCAGAAACTTTTTAATTTGATGAGATCCCATTTGTTTATTTTTGATGCAGCGGTGATTGCCTTGGGGCTCTTCCCCCAAAATTCTTTGCCTAGACTCTAATAGGGTTTTCCCAATGTCTTCTTCTAGGATTCTTAAGGTTTCATGCCGTAGGTTTAAGTCTGTTATCCATCTTGAGTGAATTTTTGTGAGAGGTGAGAGATAGGGATCCTGTTTCAATCTTCTGCATGTAGCTAACCAGTTTTCCCAGCACCATTTATTGAAGAGGGATTCTTTTCCCCATTGTATATTTTTGTCTGCTTTATCAAATATTAGGTTGCCGTATACTGATGGTTTCATCTCTGGTATCCCAGATCTATTCCAGATATTGATGTTTCTGTTCTTGTGCCAGTACCAGGCTGATTTAACTATTATTGCTTTATAGTAAAGCTTAAAGTCAGGAAGACTGATGCTTCCTAGTTTGTTCTTCTTACTTAAGATTGCTTTGGCTATACAAGGTTTTTTCTGGTTCCATACAAAGTGCAGAATTATTTTTTCTAAATCTGTAAAGAATGCTGGTGATATTTTGATGGAGATTGCATTAATTCTGTAGATAACTTTAGGTAATATTGACATTTTAATGATATTGATTCTACCAATCCATGAACAAGGTAGATTTTCCCATCTGTTCAAATCATCTGCAATTTCTTTTTTTAGTGTTTCATAGTTCTCCTTGTATAAATCTTTCGTATCTTTCATTAAGTATACTCCTAGATATTTAATTTTCATTGGTGTTATAGTAAAGGGTATTGTGTTTTTGATTTGAGTTTCTGCTTGATGGTTCTTGGCATATATGAATCCTTCTGATTTGTGTATATTGATTTTATAGCCTGAAACTTTACCAAATTTATTTATTAAATCTAGGAGTCTCTTGGATGAATCCATGGGGTTTCCTAGGTATAATATCATATCATCAGCGAAGAGCGAGAGTCTGATCTTGTCTGCCCCCACTTGGATGCCCTTAATACCCCTCTCTTGTCTGATTGCTATAGCTAGGACTTCGAGTACTATGTTGAGTAGAAGAGGAGACAGTGGGCATCCTTGTCTAGTTCTGGATCGAAGAGGGAATGATTTCAATTTTTCCCCATTTAGGATGATATTAGCAGTGGGTTTGTCATAAATGGATTTGATAAGTTTAAGGTATGAATCGTCTATGCCTATTTTGTTAAGAGTTTTTATCATAAAGTTGTGTTGGACTTTATCAAATGCTTTTTCTGCATCTATTGCCAGAATCATATGGTCTTTGTTCTTGATTTTATTTATGAAGTTAATTGCATTTATAGACTTGCATATGTTGAACCAGCCTTGCATCCCTGGAATAAAGCCCGCCTGGTCATGGTGAATTATTTTTTTGATGCGCTGCTGAATTCTATTTGCTAGAATTTTATTTAGGATTTTTGCATCTGTATTCATGAGGGATATTGCTCTATAATTTTCTTTTTTTGTTATGTCCTTTCCTGGCTTTGGTATCAAGGTGATATTGGCTTCGTAGAATGTGTTAGGAAGGATACCATCTTTCTCAATGGTGTTGAATAGTTTCTGTAGTATAGATATGAGTTCATCTTTGTATGCTTGGTAGAACTCTGAAGTGTTGCCATTGGGTCCGGGACTTTTCCGTTTGGGGAGGTTTTTAATTACTGCTTCAATTTCTGAGCTTGGTCGATTCAGGAGATCTGTTACCTCCTGGGTAAACTTAGGGAGGTTGTATGTATCCAGGAATTTGTCCATTTCATCTTCGTTCTGTAGTTTTGAGGCATATAGATTTTTATAGTAATCAAATATAATGTTTTGTATTTCTGTGGTGTCTTTTGTGATCTCTCCTTTTTCATTTCTTATTGAGTTTATTAGAGTCTTTTCCCTTTGAGTCCTTGTCAGTCTTGCAAGAGGGCTATCAATTTTGTTTATCTTTTCAAATAAGCCCTCCTTTTAGCTGCCTTTCCTACTACTCTTCGTGTGGTGTCCATGCCAACCAAAGTGGAAGATTTGCTTTCCCTGAATCCATTCTATGCATTGCCATTCTGTGCCTTGGCTTATACATTTCCTATCAGCTGGAATGTTTCTGCTATCCTCTAAACTTGGATGTATTCATCCTCTGAACTTCCACTGAGTTTTATCTTTCATATCATTTTAATTCTTTCTACTCACTGTCTGGTTTTGTTCTCACCACGGAAGATCCCAGATTTTAGGGACAGTGTTTCATTCCTTTTTTTCACATAGCATGAAGTCATGTTATTAAAGAGTTACTCAGGAAATATCTGTAGCACAAGTGAATTCTGCTCACTTGGTAATATGTAAGGCTAGCTGCATTTTCACTTTTATAGCTCCCTATAGCTCTCACCAGAGTATTTTTTCCTTCAACATATTTCATTTTCTTTTTGAGCAGTCCTTAACTTCCAGGAAGATACCTGAAGAGGAAGTACCTCCTCTCCTCAATCCAGTGGGGAGACTTGGCAAACATCCAAGCTTTGCCCACGGCCTGGGACCGAATTTCAAAAGATGAACAGCAAGACCTTGTACAAGGTACTGTTTTGTTTATTTTTTCACGTCACCTCCTTTCTTTCCCTGTGGCTCACCTCTTTGTAAACACTAGAGAGGTGCCATTGCCCTGCCTCTCTGTCTTTTATAAATCTGATGTTTTGTGTTCTTTGGAGAGGTGATAATACCACAGTTTTTCTTTCTTCCTATTCTAGATATCCTATTGAATGTTTCCTTCTTCCTGGAAGAGTAAGGAAGCTATGTGTTTATCTGGAGACCAGAGGCACCACAGTTGAAGACTGACATTGCTGCACTCTGGTATTTCTAAAGAAGTTCCAGTGTTTCAACCTGACATATTTGAAATCCCAAGCCTAGAACCTACAGACTGGGTCTCGGGAGGATTGGTGCTCGATGTCTCCAATGTTGGAGCTTTTCCGTGCCAGCCCCTGACTGAGAGTACATGGGCCACCTCTTGCTCTTTTCTGAGGCTCAAGGAAGTGGATGGAGGCAAAGAGAAAGCAGAGAGGAAAGGCGATATTGAGGAACATGATGCCTTAGTATCTGTCATAAGGCCCAAAGTGGCAGGGAAAGAAAGCACAGGAGGTAAAGAGTGGCACTGCCATTGTGTCATACAAAGTGCTGAGTCTGGTTGACACCAGCTCCTGGTTTTGTGTATTTGTGTCAGTGCCTGAATCCTTGATGAATGAGAAAGTGGTTTTGCTGATTTAAATATATTAGGGTGATATTGATGGAAAATAAAAAAATTTTGGCCAGAAAATAAAAAAATAGCCCCTTATCATCAAGCCAATTTTGGTTTCCAGAGCCTGCCAGCAGGGGGAGGTGGTGCAGCATGGATTGTTCTGATGCTTTGTCTCTGAAGAGTGGTCCCTTACTGCTGATGCCCTCTTAGAGGACGCAACTGGCATTAGATACCCAAAATGACAGGTTTTTTGGCCAAATACGGCATCTGACTCGCCACATTCCTCTGAGTGTGGTATAGCAGCATGGGGCGGGGCGGGAGGGGACCAGCCCTGAGTTAGGCGATCAGGGTTACATTTCTGAGCCCAGTGCCTCCGTCTGTGCAGTGGTCATGTTACTTTCAGACCATGCAGCTTTCCAGGGTGTTGGAGAAATCTCAATTATGGGGGGGTGGGGCAAAAAAAAGAAAAATCTCAATCATTGAACGTAAAGGGGCTTAATAAAGAGTAGGTATTTTTAAAATGAAAATAGCTTTATTTTTCTTATTACGAAAGTGATATGATTTTATAAAAATCATAGAACTGTAGAAAAAATTTTAAATGTACACAAATATAAAACTCCACTAGATATTTTCACAAATATCCTTTGGGTGTCCACAAATTATTTTAAAGAACAAACATGGTATCAATACATAGTGTTAAATTGTCTTTTTTTCTTAAATCTTAATATAGCTGCCCATCTTTTCATATCTTAAATATAGCTGACCACAATTATATGCATTATATATCTTTTGTGAATGTGTTTTATCTTACAGTTAACATTTTTTTTTTTTTTTTTTTTTTTGAGACAGTCTCGCTTTGTTGCCCAGGCTAGAGTGAGTGCCGTGGCGTCAGCCTAGCTCACAGCAACCTCAGGCTCCTGGGC
>VSMD01000377.1:0-57449 GCA_008750895.1 Mirza zaza
TTCTTCTTCTTCTTCTTCTTCTTCTTCTTCTTCTTCTTCTTCTTCTTCTTCTTCTTCTTCTTCTTCTTCTTCTTCTTCTTCTTCTTCTTCTTCTTCTTCTTCTTCTTCTTCTTCTTCTTCTTCTTCTTCTTCTTCTTCTTCTTCTTCTTCTTCTTCTTCTTCTTCTTCTTCTTCTCCTTCCTCCTCCTCCTCCTCCTTCTCCTCCTCCTCCTCCTCCTCTTCCTTCTTCCTCCTTTCACCCTGGGTAGGTACAGTGGTGCATTGTAACTCACCGCAACCTCAAACTCCTGGGCTCAAGCGATTCTGTTGCCTAAGCCGCTGGGACTACAGGCGGGCAACACCATGCCCGGCTAATTTTTCTATTTTTAGTAGAGACAGGGTCTCACTCTTGCTCAGGCTGGTCTTTAACTCCTGAGCTCAAGGAATCCTCCTGCCTCAGCCTCCCAGACGTGAGCCACCGTGCCTGGCCTGTTTGTTTTCTTATTACTGAATTGTAAGAGTTCTTTATATCCTTAGAATACAAGACTTTCATCAAACGCAAAGATCAGATATCTTTGCAGATATTTTCCTGCCTGTCTGTAGCTTGTCTTTTTATTCCTTGACAATGTCTTTTGAAGAGCAAATGTTCTTAAATTTGATAAAATCCAATTGGTAATTTCTTTTTTATGGTTCATGCTTTTTGTGTCTTAAGAAAATTTTACCTAACCCAAAGTTCACAAAGATTTTGTCCTAGGTTTTCTTCTATAATTTTTAGAGTTTTGACTGTTATATTTAGGTATATGACCCATTTCAAGTTTATTTTTATATATGGTGTGAAGTAAGGATGGAATTTCTTTTTTTTTCTAAATGAATATCTCATTATACTGGCACTATTTGTTAAAAAGATTGTCAACTATCCTTTCCTCTATTAAATTACCTTAGCACCTTAATCAAAACTCAAGCAACCACATATACCTGGATCTATTTCATTTTTTCTTTTATCTATGTCTATCCTTTATGCTATTACCACACTGCCTTGATTACTACAGCCTTGTAGTAAATCTTGAAGGCATATGGTATGAGTTCTCCAACTTTGTTTTTCTTTTTCAAAATTATTTGAAGTATATTTCATTATTTGTAATTCCACATGAATTTTTAAATTAGTTGGTCAATTTCAGCAACAAAAACAACAAAAGCTGTTGGAATTTTGAGATCGTGTTGAACTTTGATTTGGAGAGAATGGACATCTAAATTGTGGTGAGTCTTCTTGACACAGGAGACAGATACTCTGCAGGCAGTTAGGGGAGGGGTGAGAAGGAGAAGGCCAGCAGGATAAGAAAGCCACAAGAATGTGAATATGCTTAGCTAAGTAAAGGTAACCAGTGGGGACTCTTTAGTATTCTACTTTAGCCATAACATCTTTATCTAACATAAAAGGGGGAATTCCTTTATTTAAGGCATGCATACTGTTGAGGCAACAATGTCTTTAAATGAACTACCCTGATTAACATAGTAAAAATCACATGGACCAGCACCCTGACAATTTACAAATAAATGCCATGGCAACCCCCAGAAGTTATCCTATAAGGTGAGTAAAGGGGAGGTTTCCGGTTCTAGGAACTCTCCACCCCTTTTCAGGAAATCTCATGAATATCCACCTCCAGCTTAGCATATTATTAGGAATTAGCATGAAAAGACAAACCCTAACCCTGTGATGGCACTGTTCCTTATTGGAGCCGTCCTCCCTCTACCATCTTTGAAAGTGTACTATACTTTCCATACTCTGTCTTTAATACATTTCTTTGCTTTGTATGTGACCCTGAGTTCAAATTCGTTCTTGTGTGGAGGTCAAGAACCCTCTCTGCTGGCACCAGTGGTGGTCTGCACTGGTATCATTCTGATTATTGTTAGTGTGATGTGTCTTTTCCTATGCTTTTAGTTTTAACCCATCTATGTCTTTATATTTGAAGGTTTTGTTATTGTTGTTTTGTAGATAATATACAGTTAGGTGTTACTTTTTAAATACAATCTGACAACCATTATAATTTAATTGGAGTGTTCAGATTATTTACATTTAATATAACTTCAATATAATAAGCCAATAAAATGGAGATAAAATGGAATAATAAAAAATACTCAGTCTAAAAGACAGGAAGAGAATGAAGAACTAAGAGCAAATGGGATAAGAAGGAAAAAAGAGTAAGTTGTTAGACTTAAACCTAGATATATTTTTTAAAATATCACTATTATCACTACATAAATAATTTTTGGTCGAATGATTTTTTTTTTAATCACAGAATTTTATGGATGCAACATTATTGTTTCTGGCTTGTCTAGTTCCTGGTGAGAAATTTGTTGTCACTCTTATCTTTGATTCTCTGTTTATTATTTGTATTTTTCTTTTTTCTGATTTTCTTTAAATTTTTCTCTACATCTTTGATTTTCATCAGTGTGACTATGATGTCCTCTATTTTCTTTGTGTTGATCTTCCAGTTTTCTCAGCTTGTTGACTTTGTGGATTTGTCTTTTATTTATTTGTTTATATTTATCTTTCATTAACTTTGGAAAATTCTCAGCTATTATTTCTTCAAGTATTTCTTCTTCCCATCTTTTCTCTCTGGTCCTCTTTTGAGGTATTAATGACATGTATATAAGACCATTTGCTATTGTCCCGGAGGTCTTGGATATTATGTTTTGCATTTTTACCATTTTTTCTCTTTGTGTTTCAGTCTGCATAATTTCTCTAGACCTATCTTTAAGTTCACTGATTTTGTCTTCTGTGTCCATTCAATTTTTGATAAGACTGTCAAAGTAATTCTTAATTTCTGATGTTTTATTTTTCATATGTGACATTTCCATCTGATTATTTTGAATAGTTTTCATCTCTTTGCTGTAATTTCTTATCTGTTTATGTATGTCGTATGCCTTTTTCACTAGTTCCTTTTTTATATTGATTATAATTATTGTATGATTTTCCTATTGCTATTATAACAAATTACCACAAACTTTATGGCTTAAAACAACATAAATTATCTTATAGTTACAGAGGTCAGTAGTCTGAAATGGGTCTTACAGGGATAAAATCAAGGTATCAACAGGGTTGAATTCCTTTCTGGAGCTTTTAGGAAAGACTCTGTTCCTTGGCTTTTCCAATTCATGCAATTTTGTCATCATTGGTTGATGCAAGTCCCCCTCTTATTTTACTTATATATTCCCTTTTATCCCAATTCCAAATCTCATTCCTCTTTGTACCCTATATAGGTAAACGTTCTGATGTATTTAATGTGGATCTTTTTGTTCGTGTTCTTACAAAATGTATCTTGTTTGATACACATAGGGTTTAATTATATAAATGATAGTGTGCCTTATATCTTATTTGGTTTCTTACTGTTTAAACTCAGCACTTTACTTTTAAGATCCATCTTTGTCATTATACACACAGCTAATCTTTTGCTTCTCACTGCTGCATAGCACTTCAAGGTATGCATAAGTCATAATTTATGTCTCCATTACTGCAGTAATGGGCACGTTGATTGCCTCCAACTCCACAAACAACACTGCAGTGAATATCCTCTAACATGACCCCAAAAGCCTGTGTAAAAGTTTCTTCGAGACATACCAGGAGAGGAATCGCTGGGTCATGGTGTGTGTATTATACAATTTGACTAAATCCCAATTCTCCACAGAATGACTGCACAAGTGTCTCATCCCACCAGCAGTTCAGCAGGTGTCCTATCACCCACAGCCCCACAACGCTTGGCATTATTCAGCTTTCTAAAGTCTGCCAGTCTAATAGGTATAAAGCGGTATCTCTTTGTTATTTTAATTTGCACTGCTATGATGACTGAGTTGTCTGTTTGCCTTTTATCAGGTGACTCTCAAGTTGATTTTTTGTCTTGTGTATCCTCAATTGACAATGTTTCCTAGGCCCTCTTCAGAGCTCCCCACGAGTATCATTTGGCCTTTCGCCCTTATCATCCTCACGATGACAATCAGCGATAATCAGAGGCAAACCAGTTCTTTCCTCCAGTGATTGGCTTTCATGGTGAGTGGTATTACATGCATGCAGGTGTCTGAATTTCAGACTGAAGCTGCCATCAGCAAGATTTTTGCTATCATGATATTTGTTTTATTTTTAATTGCAATAAATAATCAAATAGCAAGACTTTTAATCACCAAATTTGGGGCTCTGTACTCAAAAAGGGAAACAATTTCTCAAGGTGTTTGCTGCTTATTAAGAGCATTTAAAAGTCACTATTATTTTACCTTTCCTGTCTTCCCAGGGAAGACAGATGTGTTTGTGTCCGAGGCTGTGACTGTGAATGTGTGTGTAATTCGGTGACAAAGGTCAGAGCTATGCTGTGGAAGAAGTTGGCTCAAAAGTAGAATTTTGAACAAATAATACTGTGTCCAAATGCTCTTTTACAACAAAGCAAATAAAAAATGATACAAACTTTGTCTAAGTACTTTAATATTTCTAAGCAACATTTTAGATATCACGCTAGAGTCCTGTGCTCACACCACCATGGGATGACTGCATGGGTTGAGCAGGGCCGGGATCAAGCCACATAAACCCTCTAAGGGGGAATTCTTCTAAGGCCAGATGTGCGGTCAGATTTCCCTTTAAGAATTCCTGGTACTCTTGTCACACAAAGTCCCAGGAATTGTTTTGCAAGCACACATTTTCACCCTAAATGTTTTCTGAGCTCTACCTTGATTTTCACGATAATATAGTCTCCTCCCTCTACTCAAGTCTGATCTTCTGTGCAGGTGGTCAGATTTTGCTACAAAATGAACTACATTTGGCAAGGGCAGTCTGATACTTTAAGAAGGGGAATATATGCCTCCCCGTCTCTTATCTCCAATGATGCATAGCACCTCAGCTATGGATACATTAGAGAATAGGGCTGTCATGATTTCAGAACAACTCAGTGGTAGCAGCCCTACTGTGTATCGGCAGAAGGGAGGATTGTGTGCAAGGCCACATTTTACAGATGTGTAGTTTATGCACTGCACAAAAATGCCCTGCAGAGCCAGTAAATGGGGACTGAATTGCAAGCTCTGTGTCCTGACTTGGAGATAGGTCTTTTCAAAAGAAGGGACAACACAAAGGTGCCCTGTGGGCTACTGGAGATCCTACAGGGTCAGTGTTGGATCTAAAAGGGCCAGACCCAGGGCTTAGGAAAGGATGGGGATGGGCCGAGGTTGCTGGTCTGTCTTTAACCCAGACACCAAATTCTCTGATGTACCCTGTAGAAATTTTTATCATTGGAGATTTGCCTAAAAATTGCAAATCAGTGTCTTCAGGTCCTGGGAAAAATGGGCCACATTAGTGTTGGGGGGAATGGAGGATTCTGCCCCACCTCCCCTTGGCAATATTTGGCAATGTCTGGACACAACTTTGATTGTCATGACCAGGGACTGCTACTGGTGGGTAGAAGCCAAAGATGCTGCTCAACATCCTACAATATATAGGACATTCTGCCACAATAAAATTATCTGATCCAAAATATCAATAGTGCCGCTGCTGAGAAACCTTGAGCTAGCTACATAAAGGTAAGAAGAATGAGTTTCCTTCATTGGTGGATGTGTGGGTAACAATGTTGTTATTTTAATCTCATACTTATGAAGAGCCAGCTCTGTATATTTTTTTGTGTGTGGTTTTTTGTTTTTTGTTTTTGTTTTTTTTTTGAGACAGAGTCTTGCTTTGTTGCCCAGGCTAGAGTGAGTGCTGTGGCGTCAGCCTAACTCACAGCAACCTCAAACTCCTGGGCTCAAGTGATCCTGCTGCCTCAGCCTCCCGAGTAGCTGGGACTACAGGCATGCGCCACCATGCTCGGCTAATTTTTTCTACATATATTAGTTGGCCAATTAATTTCTTTCTATTTATAGTAGAGACAGTGTCTCACTCTTGCTCAGGCTGGTTTTGAACTCCTGACCTCTAGCAATCCGCCCGCCTCGGCCTCCCAGAGTGCTAGGATTACAGGCGTGAGCCACTGCACCTGGCCAGCTCTATATATTTTGGATTTTCCCTTGAAGTAAAGGCTGCCCCTCTAACCCCATCCCACCACATCCCACTCTCATTTCCTTACCAATTGCTCCCCTTTACAACCATTTCCCCGGGAAGACAAGATGCTCAAAAAAACTGTTATATGTCTGTGTGAGTGTCCATGTCTGTGTGTGAGAGAGGAGAGAGAGAAACAGAGGCAGACTGAGAAACAGAAAAACAGGCCCAAAGGTGTAGAAAGAGAAGTGCAGAGAAAGGTGGAGATGGAGGCAGAGCAAACAGAAAGAAAGAAAGAGAAAAAGAAACACAGAGAACTGACAGCCAAACACAGTTCTTCCCCGAAAAATACCACCTTTGATATGCCGGAGTCTGGAAATTCAGCCATAAACCCATCAAGGTCTGTGCCCTCAGTGAGCCCCATCCCTCCAGTAGATGGACAAAGACAACCAGCGGTAACTCATGTGTGGGACGTGGGACACTCACAGTGAAATCCGAAGCCAGGCTGGAGAGAACATGAGGAGGGGCTGAAGTCCTGTCTGGGGGCGGCCAGGGCTGGCTTCTGGGGAGGTGTCCACTGTGATGAATGGGGAGGAGAAGCATTTGGTCAAGTTATCCAAATGAGGAAGTCTGTTCCGGAGGAATGAGGATGCTTGGTGGGTGGGTTTAGAAAATGCTAGAGGGTTGGAAGGTGAGAGTGCAGGGTGGACTCAGGCGGTGGAAGGATCACAGTGGAAGAAGAGGTTAAAGAGGGCAATTATAATCCCACACACCCCCAGGGCAGTGTTAGACCTTGAAGCTATGCTTGAAACTGTGTAGTAGATGATGCCTGGAGTCTCTTGTTTAAAATCTTCTCACTTCCTTCAAGTTTTGCTGAAATGTTGCCTTCTAAGTGAGACCTGCTGCTATGGTTTGAATATTTTGTGTTCCCTCCAAAACGCATACTGAAATTTAATACAACACTATTCAGTGGTGGTGCTTTTAGGAGGTCAGAAGGCCATAAGGACTCTGCCCTCATGGATGGGATTAGTGCCTCATAAAAGGGCTGAAGGGAACTAGCTATGCCCTTTCTGGCCCTTCTTCCCTTCTGCCATGTGAGGACACAGAATTTGTCCCCTCTGGAGGACACAGCAACAAAGAACCATCTTGGATGCAGAGAGCCGCCCTCAACAAACAAGGAACATGCTGGTACCTTGATTTTGAGCTTCCCATCCCCTAGAACTATGAGAAATAAATTTCTATACTTCAAAAATTACCCCATTGCAGAGATTTTGTTATAGCAGCACAAATAGACTAAGACATCTAATCTGAAAACCGTATTAAAAATTTCAACCCACCTCTCTGGCACTCCCAGCCCCTTTATCTATCTTTTCTACAGCACTCATTATCTAATAACATACTATATAATTAACTTACTAATTTCATGTTCTTATCTTCTGACTGGAAGATAAACTCCATGAAAGCAGGGATTTTCTTTATTTACTAATGTATCCCATGTCCCTAGAAAGTGCATAGTAATAATAAATATTTGCTGAACAAGTGAATGAATGAATGAATGAATATGGGGGTTGGAGGCATTTCCCCATCTGCTGTTGCCTTCCTAGAATTTCACATTTCTGAGGGCTGCTTTTTGGAAGGTGTATTAGTTTTCTATTGCTGCATAATAAATTACCAGAAATTTAGAGGATTAAAACAACATGCATTTATTATCTCACAGTTTCTGTGGGTCAGGAGTCCAGGCACAGCTTAGCTGGGTTTCACAAAACTGCATCAAGGTGTTGGCTGGGGCTCAGTCTCATCTGAGTGTCTACTGGGGAAGAGTTACCTCCAGGCTTGCCTAAGATGACAGAGTGCGGTTCCTTATGGCTAGCATGACTGAGGGCTTCCATTTCTTACTGGCTGTTGGATGGAGACTTTCCTCAGCTCCTAGAGCCTGTCTACAGTTTCTTGCCAAGTGGAGTTCTCCAACATGGCCACTGGCTTCCTAAAAACCAGCAAGGGAGACAAAGTGACTCCAGCAAGATGGGTGCTACAATTTTATGTAACATAATAGCATAATCATGCACATCCTGTCACCTTTGCCATATTCTATTGATTAGAAGCAAGTCGTGAATCCCCCTACACTCACTAGGAGGGACGGCACAAGGGCATGAACACTAGGAGGCATGGATCATAGGAGCCACTTAAGAGAAAGTCTGCCACAGAGGGTGACCACTAGGGGTGATACCTGTGCTTTGAACATCCACAGTCTGTTGGTTTTATGGACGCATCAATCTCTGTACCATATTATAGTTATTTATGCCTGTGCCTGCTTCCCTCACAAGATTGAGGGCAAAGACCGTTCTTGCTCATCTTTAGAGTCAGTTTTCAGACAGAGTTTGGCACAAAGTAAGTCATTAGCTCTAGATCAATGGGTAGAAAGACAGCTTGAAGGATAGCTAGAAGGACGGATGGATGCACGGATGGATGCATGGATGAATGGGTGGATGGATAGATGAATAGCAGATTGTTTATGAATGGATAGATGGAAGACAGAAAAGAAGAAAAAATGTGATAGCCAAACAAGGCTGAAGGCAAAGCACCTGGACAGAAGAACTGTCACCCTCACTTGATAGGGGGGCCAGCCAGTGTGAAGTTAGAAGATGTAAACAAGAAGTTATGAGTCTGCTAATAGTTCCAGGCCTTGTTCCTGGAACTATAACTTAGAGCTTTTCCACCAGAGCAGCCAAGAGACCAGGGACAGGCCATTTCTCTTTCCCAGATCTTCTGTTTTCTCCTCAGGAAATGGGAGTAGAAGGAATCACGAGGGATACCTAAATGTTCCATGGATGAAGACACCAGTGAGATCCCACAGCCTTTGTGACTTCAACGGATATGGAGGTAATTTCCTGAGAAATAAGCTGAAGGAAGAAAGCATTCCTTTGTAATCCTCCAACGCTCTAGGCAAATGCTTTTGATAACAAAGAACTTTTAAAGGGCTTCATGCAATAAACACTGAGCTTTGAGCTAAACCTCCTTGAGCTCCCACTGCAGTGCACAACGGTGAATCCAGGTTGTTCCAAGCCTTGGACTCTGAGGCCACATCTCAGGCACACCCTAGTGTTGGAGGCAGGATCTCAGGCTGCCATTCCTCCACTGGAACTCTGGGAAGGCTACACTTGGGCTGACTTTACTGATGATTCTTGCTGTGTTTTTCACCCAGTAATGCTTCATGGGAGTAAAGATTCTGATGTGATTTCTGGCCAAGAGCTTTAGACTATGTGGACTTTGGATTAAACTTTTACATGTGCACACTTTTCTTTCCCCTTTTGCTTGAATTTCTATGATTTCTTTTGCTCACCTGATCCATGACAGGTAATTTTCTTCATGTCAGACAAAGGCCATTAATAGCTAAGTTGAGTGAATGGTCACACTGGAGGCCATGATATTTAGGTCTCTGCTGACTGCGACCAGACTATAGGGCTGAGGAAACCATTGTTGCTAAAGGTGATCATTGAGCCTTTTGCATGGGTCTATGTTTGTAAAAACTCTTGTAACAGAAATCTGTGACATGTTGGTACTTAGTCCCTCTGGGGTAAATGAACCACAGGAACTCTGGGCATTGGGACCCATGAAGGGAATGTCAGATTCCAAGACAAGTGACTAATTTTCAGATAAAAATTTTATCCCAGATTTCTCTTCCTGTGTTTTCTTCATAACCTATCAGCATGCTGGTGCCTAGCTAAAGGAATTGAAAGCAAAACTGGAGAAACCAATGAATGACACTGAGATCTTACTGAAATTTCCATGAGAGCAAAACAGTAAGGAAAATTTGAAATTTCCAAAAAACAGTGTTCATTCTTGTTTTGAAAACAGCATCCTCATTTGAGAAGCAAAGGGCTTGAATTTGTTCCTTATCACACTGCCTTGTCTCTTAGCTTTTTGTTTGATTTCTTCCAATATTCGTAGAATTCCAAGCATGAGGAGCATATTTCCTCTGGATCCAACCCCAGGAACTATATAGGTGGAAACATCACAAGAAGCAGTAGAAAAATATCACTAGTTCCTTGCTGGGCTTGCTGTGTCCTGAGTCCAGACTTCAGGCCTCAATATTTAAAAACTTTAAGAGCTGGCCTGGCATGGGTGGAAAGCTTTTGTTCAAAGCTGTCAACGAGCACCGATTCCCCTGCTGGACGCATGGTGCTTTGCCTGGCTCTATGAGGGGACACAAAAGGAATAAAGTCATGGTCCTTATAGGCTAGTGACAGATGTCAACTCTTCCAGGGTCAGGGAACTGACTCTAGTTAGTTCCAACTCACATTCTCAGGTCATGTAGTGATTAATTCTGGTAAATTCAATATAATACAATTCAATTCAACACAATTCCAGAGGATGAGGGTGGATGAAGAAAGGAGAGATGTTCACCAAAGGACACAAAGTTTCAGTTAGACAGGAGGAATATGCTTTAATGATCTCCTGAGCAGAATGGTGATTATAATAAATAATAATGCATTGCATATTTCAAAATTGCTAAAGAGATTTTAAATATTTGCACAAAAACAAAAATAGATAAATATGTGAGGTGATAGATTTGTTACTTAGACTGATTGAATCATTCTACATTGTAAACACAGGTATATCAAAACATCACATTAGACCCGATAAGTATATACATAATTATTATTTTTCAATTTAAAATAATTTTTTTTTAAAGACAGGCTCTTGCTATGTTCCCCAGGGTGGACTTGAACTGTTGATCTCAAGTGATCCTCCTGCCTCAGCCTCCCAAAGTGCTAGGATTAAAGGCATATGCCATTGTGCCTGGCCAAAATACAATTTTTAAAAAATTAAAAATAAAAAAATTTTAAATACAATTTCAGTAAATTCTTCCATAGCTACTCTTTACTTTCTTAACCACAGTTGAAGTACCCCATGGGAAGAGTTTCCTTTTCAAGATGTAATTGGATTTTGGGGTGCAGATAAGGTCTTTCATTTTTCCACACTCTTCTATGAAGCACTAAATTCAAGACTAAACCAAAAGGGCAAAATCTCACAAGGCTAACATTTTCTTTCCTTAATTATCTTCCCACATTATTAGTGACCTTTTTTCATCTCTACCAAGAATTAAAATAGGAGGAAACTTATAAAGTAAAATTTAGTTCCCCAAAGTCTAAAATTAATTTAATCTTCCATATCCACTGTTAATTTTAGGTGTCAACTTGGGCTAAAGGATGCCCAGATAGCTGGTGAAACATTATTTCTGAGTGTGTCTATGAGGTGTTTCTGGAAGAGATTAGCTTTTTTGTAAGGCAATACAGGGCCTCAGTGTGTCACCCAGGCTAGAGTGCAGTGACCTGACCATAGCTCACTGCAGCCTCAAACTCCTGGGCTCAAGCAATTCTCCCGCCTCAGCCCCCTGGACTATAGGTGTGTGCCACCATGCCCAGCCCATTTTTCTTGTTTTTTTTTTTTTTTTTATAAAGATGGGATCTTGCTATGTTGTCCAGACAGGTCTCTGACTCTTAGCCTCAAGCGATCCTCCCACCTTGGCCTTCCAAAGTGCTGAGATTACAGATATAGACCATGCACTAAACTGAGATTAACATTTGAATCAGAGACTGAGTAGAGAACATGCCCTGACCAATGTGGGTGGACATCATCCAATTCATGGGATGCCCATTAGAACAAAGGAGTGGAGGAAGGGCAAATTTTCTCTTTCTTCTTGAGCTGGGACACTCATTTTCTCCTGTTCTGGACATCAGAGCTCCAGAAGGGCAAATTTTCTCTTTCTTTTTGAGCTGGGACACTCATTTTCTCCTGTTCTAGACACCAGAGCTCCTGGTTTTCAGGCCTTCCGACTTGGACTGAATTATACCACCAGCTTCCCTGGTTCCCCAGCTCTCGTGTCCTTCTCAGTCACTGTCAGCATCTCCACACAATGAAGACATTTGCCTCTGTTCCTCTCCTTTGTCTTATTTGTATTAGTAACTGGCAGTTCCACCAGAGGCACGGATGCACCCAAGGTTTGAATGTTAGATCCCAGGTTCCTCTGCTTTGCTTCATTCTCAAAAGGCCCCTACCTGCAATGTGATGCTATTAATAAGATGGTCCCTGGAAGTTCTGGGTTTATGTGGTCCTTAATGCTAGTGACCTAATAAAGAAGCAGAGAAAATGTCCGGAAAGATCCAGCAGACATCCAGGGAGGATTGGTCAGTCTGGATGGAGGGGCTTCCCTATGGCCATACCCTAAGTGTCCAGGACTGGGTCATGTGCCTGCCCCCTGCAGTGGGGGTGGGGGATAGAGCCAGTCCCACCTGACCACAGGGACTAGGCAGATTGTTATAAGATAGAAAGAAAAGAAGAGAAAGAGAAGTTTCCCAAAGGAAGGAGTACAGAGTCAACAAGAGGCAGCTCACTTCTGTTCCCAAGTCACCACCTGGGTCTTCTTCTGCTTCTCCTCTTTTCCCAGGTTTCTTCCTTATTTTATCCTCAAGTTCAGCTGGTTCAGCCCTGCAAGTCCCAGGGCCCTCGACATGGGTGGAGGCCAGGTGTGGGGACAGGCTCACTGCCGTCTGCCACCATTTGTACCAAAAGTGGATGGGGTGAGCATTGAGGGCAGCCTTGGAGAGGGGTGGATGGAGACAGAGGGTGAGGCATGTGGAGGGAAAGGCCAGACCTCTTGTAAGGGAACGATGACAGGAACACTGTAGGTATGTGTCTGAGCTCCAGGTCTGGTTTGCACTGCATGAGAGAGTCACCTCTTTTTCCCACCAAAATAGCCTGTCCAAAAATCATCCAGGCACTTCTGTCCTCCTGCTCTAGATTGCCTCAGGCTCTCCCTAAAATCCCACCAGAGGTTTATGGTAAAGGCTGCTTTTCGCCCGGACCCCAGGGGCTTCAGCTCTCAGCCAATCAGTATCCCCCCCCCAAACACACACACACACACACACACACACACACACACGTCCCAATTTGGTGGAAGAATCAATCAGGCCATTTGGATCCTGCAAATAAACTACTCCATGGAATCATGGAATGTTCCCATTCTCAACCAGTTATTTTGTCCTAGGGACACAGACGTGTATATTCACCAAGTGTCCACTAGACTGAGTGCTGGACAAGCTCATGGGGTTAAGACCCTGAGAACATCACACAGATGGAATTCTTCTTGTGTCAAAACAAACTCCATGAGAACAAGATGCACTTGGAGTTTGACTCCAGCTCTTCTGCCTCATTCTGGGTTACTATAGTTCATCGGGAAAATTGTTTGAAATTTGCAAACTCTCCAAATCCTGCCTCAGGGAGTCTGTGGCTCTTGGCTTTTTCACAGTTCCTTTGTGCCCGTAAGATAGGTTTAATAATCACACTCTGGGTTGCACAGTTGTTATTATTCCCATCAGAGTAATGTGGTGCAGAAAAATAGAATCTGTGTTCTGCATTTCCTGTTTCAGATAAACAATTTCATCTTAACAGAAGGGCAGATGCTATTTACCCAGGAGTGCAGTCCTCTCCCGGTACTGAGGCTGGAGGGCCTGCAGCAAACTGTTGCAAAATAGAAGCATCTTCCCCACCTGCACTCTCCATGTGCCCTCCCTCCTCACCCCTTCCCCTGTCTCTCTGGCTCCCCTTCCCCATGGTAAGCGCATTCATGGAAAAGGAAAGAGAGCCCTGTGAGTCTGGGTGCTTCCAGAAGGCCCACAGGCCTTGGTGAGAGCTGACAGTTTGGGAAGGAGAGAGACAGCAGCCCATGGACGTCAAACACCTGAGGATGCACACAGAGCTATGCAGGGACCCGAGGGCTTTGATGGCTCCCA
Source organism: Mirza zaza (assembly GCA_008750895.1). NCBI lineage: Eukaryota > Metazoa > Chordata > Mammalia > Primates > Cheirogaleidae > Mirza > Mirza zaza. Next base: position 13,777 of record VSMD01000377.1, read on the forward strand.
GGCCAATATCACCCTCTCCTAACTTCCCATTCTGACTCCCCTGACCTGTCTAGGGTCCTGATCTCCTCCCATATTAGGTACCAAATCATAGTCACAGGACGTTAAAGTGGCCAGGACGAGGATGCAACTTTGATCCGAGTGGAGGAAGTGTGTTGCCAGGGCCAGTGGCAAGCTGATGGCTAAGCTGGACCTACAGCCCTCATGTCTCAACTCACAGACCTGCCCTTCCCATAACCCTAACACGAAGAGGCTTCTTTAACTGTTATTCTGAACTGTTATGAGATCCTCACAGATTCAATCCCTCCAGGTCAATAATAATGACCTGCCAAGATACCAAAATCAAAGTAAGACAAAACAAGATATATCTTTGTTGGCTGTAACATCAGCAAGAGGAGGCTGCAAACTGCCTCCTCCCCAAGAGTCCTAGCAGTTCTGAGTAGGGTCTCGCAACACAGCGTATGTGCCCAGTCACGTGAGTTCCTCCTCCCTCTGCTGCCCATCCAGTGACCGTTCACAGCACGTCATCCCTAACGCTGTTTAGCTCTGGGTCTCCATAAATTCGCAGATGCTCAGGAAAGGAAAGGGCCTTAAAGAGCACGTAGTCAGCCCAACAGCCTGGGCGCATAAGAGATCACATGTGTCAGAAGCAGATGCAGTCTAAGGCAGCCTCCTGACATCTAAACCTGCAACTGTGTCTCAGATCCCAGTGAGGCCTGAAGAGTTGGCCTAGTTATCTGGTTGGTTAATTTAAAATTTAGAAGTTAATCTGCATAATTCAAGATGGAACGTTCACTATGCCACTTGAATTAGTCTATTTGGCCATCTACACTGCAGGGTTCCCATAATAGAAGAACTGGAATGTACCCTCCACTCATCTGATTTCCAAATCTAAAATCCTGCGGCTATCCCCCTGCTCGGCAGGATGTCCTAAAGTGATAATGAGGACCTTTTTCTGGGCCACGCTGTCCCTGGACTAGAGATGTATTTCCTCCTTGCCCAACGCAGATGCCGTGGGAGGCTGGTGCCGCGACCTGGGCTGGGCTGACGCCGCCACTCCATGTGTTCACAGAACAGTGCTGCTTTTGTACTATTGTTTGGATTTTTGGTTTGGGTTGACTTTTTTTTTTTTTTTTTTTTTTTTTACTTTTCCTTCTCCCCCCTTTCAAGCCTAGTCCCTCGGGCCTCAGTTGAAGCCAGGCTACCCAAGCACATCCCTGCCACAGAACTTGTAATTATTCCCTACTTTCCTCCTGCTCCTCTTCCCTCTCCATTCTCATTAAGGGTAGCACCGTCCCACCTGGAAACCTCAGAGCGCCGGCCCCAAGGGGGCTCTGCCACCAGTGTCTTTATGTGAGTGTCACGACTGAAGGCCACGGACGTGCCCCTGCCTCTACTGGTCCCCACTGAACAGACAGAAATAAAAGCGTCTTCTCTGTATCGCGGCATCAGGAGAACCCTGAAAGCCATTCTCTCTTGGTCAGAATGTTTTCTTTGTTCCTCTGAGACAAAAACAACATCTCTCTGGGGGACAAAGAGGCAGCCTGATTCACAAGCCGAGCAGACGTTCCGGGTGGCGGCTGCAGTGGTGGCTGAGGCTGCAGTCCCCAGACATGAAGGCTTGCTGTGGTGTAGGTTGTGACAGCACACGAAAGAGCTTTTTTAAAAAACCAAACAAATGTATTTCCAGAAGTCTGGTTCACATTCAGCTTTGCTTCTCCCCAGACACACTCCTACCGGACCCTCCCAGGCTGTCTTCAGGGCCTTGGTTCTTTTACCGACAGGTATCTTCATGCCTGTTTATCCAACAAACATTCACTGAGCTCCTACCCTGTGCCACGCACTGTGCTGGAAGCTGGGGCTTCCGCAAAGATAAGCGCACACTTCTTCCCACCGCAGCCTTGCGGGGAAGACAGGCAAACCAAAGACTGTAGCTGGGTGATGCGTTCCAGCCAGTTGGTGCAGGCAGCCCTAGAGCACAGAGGAGGGCCACACAGCCCAACCAGGGTTTCAGAGAAGACATTCTCGAGGACAAGTAAGAGTTGGCGGGGTGAAGAGGGCAGGGAGGCATTTCAGGAGAGGCAGCAGCAAGCGGCTCGGCCAAAGGCAAGCGAGACCATGGCTCAGTGGTTCTCATTCCTGAAACCACTGGCGGAGCTCGTAATGATTAATGATACCGGGGCCCTCACGCACATCTCATTAAGTCAGAATCTTTGGGAGTGTGGCCCAAGAATCAGTATTGTTAAAAAAATTGATTGGGAGGCCAGTAGGCTGAGATGACTCCAGCACCTTGAGTTCCCATGTAAGCAACTGGAATCCAACTCAGAGTGAATGGCCATAGCCTAGAAAAATGAAACTTAAGATTAACCAATCAGAAACCAGCAATTAACCAGCGACTTCCACTTTAACCAATCAAATATTTTCTTTGTCTTATTTCCATGAACACCTTATAAAAGTTTTCCTCTTGTGCTCCCTCAGTGGAGCCTTGAACCACTTGTGGTCGGGAGCTGCCAGATTCACGAATCACTGTCTGCTTAAGTAAACCCTTTGAAATCTTAACGTGCTGGCCAGGTGCAGTGGCTACCACCTGTAATCCTAGCACTTTGGGTGGCTGAGGCCAGAGAATGTAGGCCAGGAGTTTGAGACCAGCCTGATTAAGAGAAAAACTCCATCTCTGCAAAAAATAGAAAAATTAGCATGATGGTGGGTACCTGTAGTCCCAACTACTTGGGAGGCTGAGGCAGGAGGATTGCTTTAGCCCAGGAGTTTGAGGTTGCTGTGAGCTAGGCTGATACTACTACAATTTAGCCTGGGTGACAGGGAGAGACCCTGTCTCAAAAATTTTTTTTATTTGCCTAAGTTTATCATTTAACATTAGATATGTGTAGTCAGAGGTAAGGACCATTTGTCTGAGGAAGGGTCACTAACAAATGTGGAAAAGAAAAGCACAAAGATTACTATAATATTTCATTATAATAAAAATTCTGAAATACTAGCTCTTAGAGCCTGTGCAAGACATGTGGGACCAGGGGTGCATCCCTCCACTCTTGAATCTATAATGGATCTACTATATTAACCCCCATCCAAATCCAGAAAAAGGCGAAATCTGTGGCTCTCAGTCACCTCTTCTCCCTCTTACCCAGTCCTGTGCCCACCTCCCCCCACCCCAAGGAGATGTTGCGTGTGAAAACCCACTTGCCATTTCTAACAGAGCGTGCTGCGGTTCTCAAATCCAATAATCCTCTCTGCATAGTTCCAATGAGGACCCACTCATAAATACTAATTTCAGAAAACTTCTAAAAGAAGACTTCCAGGCCAAACACAAAACCCCAGACACAGTACAATAATGGGTTTGACAAAGTAAATAATAAATATATAAATACATAAATAAAACCTGGCCATTTTCTTAGAGACTTCAGTGAAGACATAGAAATCTTGTCCTTCAAAGTTGGGTGTGGCCCAGTCACAGGAGGCAGGGGACAACGCTGAGCCAAGAAACCAGAAGGCAAATGCAGAAGTGCTTCGTTGAGTGCTCTACAAACAGGGACACATGCCTTTTGGAGCCGTATAGATCTGGGTGTGAGTCCCAGTTCAGCCACTCGCTGTGCTATGTTAGGCACGAAAGTGACCCTCTGTGAGTCTATTCTCTCTCCCATGAGATGCTATAATTACTCCCACTTTCCATGGTTTCCACGGGCTGAAAAGAGATAACGTGTGTAAAGTACCTAGTAAAGTGTCGGTATCTGATGGCTGGTCAGTCAGTGATCCCTCTTTTAACCAGGATTTATGCTAACATCACACTTTACTCTCAGAAGCCGTGTGACAGGAGTGGAAATGACATGGGACTGTCCAGCTTATGGTTCTCCTGCTACCATTCCTGCCTCCCTGTCCTTCCTCTCCCAAGAGAGCACATGGCTTCTGAGTCATCTCAGGCTGCGGGCTGCTCCTGCTTCTTAGGGTGGTCCCAGATCCACACACGAGTGTGTGGAAGCTGCAGTCCCTCCGCCCAGGTGATGAGAGCACTTGAGACCCAAGAGCCTGGGTCTCTCCCTCCGCTGGCCTGGGCCCCAGTCCATCTGTGATGGTTCAGTCACCTCCTGTTTATCAACCTCTCTGCCCTGGCATTGAGAAATTTCCCCTAACTCCTCCACACTCAGATGGACGTGGTTGAAAGAAGTCCAGATCCCGGATGGCATGTTAATGGAAATTACAGAATGTCAAATCAAGCAGGGAGTCAGGGACCCCAGAGATCCTCTAGTAGGGTTCCTCCCATTTCTGTACCATGGACTCCTTTGGTAATTTGGCAAAAAATATCCATAAATACATAAAACAAAACATGCAGGATCACACAGGAATTCAATTATACTGAAATACAATTCTCTCCGACTTCCCATGGGGCTCCATGGATTCCAAATTCTAAACACCTGATAGCCAAACCGCTCTCTGAAAGCTTGGGAAACTCTCCAAGGTCACCCAGCTAAGAAGTGAAAGAGCCAGGACAAGAACCCCGTCTCCCTATTCCCAGACCTTTGCTTTTTCCACTGATTTCTAAGTCTAGAAAATGAAGGAAATTGAAACAGAAATCCTGCTGCTTCTGCATTGAAAAGTCCTGGATTTTGTCCATGTGGCGGTAGCCCCGCTGGCCCTCTGTGTGTGCAGAAGAACTGACCTTGCTTTACACAGGATTGCAAAACCGGACAAAGATTGTTTCCCGGTAAACATCTGGAAAAGCTTAAGGCCACAGGAACTTGACTGCGGATTCAGCCGGTGCACTGGTCGCAGATGTCCCAGCTCCAAGACTCTGGTGGGTAACAGTGTTGGATTGTGGACTGAACGGACGGGTTCAGGTGGCCTTTGTCAAGCAGTCTGGAGCACTAGTCTCGGAGCCTGCTGCAGAAAATTCAGACCTCAGCCCTTCCTGGGAGTTGGCGAGCAGTTGGTGTCCCCCTTGCTCTGCTGACAGGTGGGCAGGTATTTAACCTGAGGGCGTCCACCCCTGGCCCATCTCCAGCCCAGCCCTTTCTCCTCTTTCTCTCCCTGCTGGGCAACAGAACACAATGGTTAAAGGTGTGGGTTTGGATTAGGGTTTAAACTCTCACTTTAGAAAAGTAGCATGACCACATCCCTCCCCTTCTGGTTTTTGTTGTTGTTGTTTTACCATCAAGCCTGCAAAAGTCATCATCTTCCTAACGGGAATGGTAGCAATACCCACCTTTCACTTGTGGAACAATTCGCACTAACGTACAGAACACACCTGCACGGGCCCTGCTGTGTAGTGCCCTGTGGTAGCAGCTTTTATTCTCCTTAGTTCTGGGTTGAACCCCACTGTATCTCTTACCAAATAAAGCTGACATAGAGACAAGTGTAGTTAGGTGAGCGGACATGTCCACAGAAGCCTCTCCACGTGATCAGAGCAAGCCTGTTTATCCCACACATCTCAGCCAGGTGAGTGACTTAATCACAGTCACACAAGGAGAAAACCCTGCCTCTTCTTACCACTAAGTGTGGGCTCCCTGCACCTGGATGCCTGCTCTCTGCCTTCCTCTTTTCTCTACAGACACAGAACCTCCACTCCTCTCAAAAGCCAGCGCCTCCACCTGTGCTCTGAAACTCGCCCCCTACTCCCACCAGGGCCACTCTTGCCATCTCCACCTCTCCCCTTCTGCACAGTGTTTCTCCTCCACTGGGTTGTCCCTCTGTGCATGCAAGAGCATCTCCCTAACCTCCATTTCTCCTTTCAGCTACTAATTTCTCTACTGTCCTTCAAATGGAGAGAGTGTTGCTGCCTCCTCTTCCCCTCCTCAACCCACTCAAACTGGGCTTCTAACCCCACTGCTCCGCAGAGACTGCTGCTGTCAAGGTCACCAGTGACCCCCATGTTGCTAAGTCCAGTGGTCACTTCTTTGTTCATGTCTTCTTTGACCTCTCAGCAAAAGTTGCTTGTTCTCTCTTTCCTGAAACAATTTCTTCCCTTGGCTCTGTGACAGCCCACTATCCTCTTTTCCTTCTGTCTCCTTTATTGGCTCCTTCTCCTCTGCTCAATCCCTGAAGATTAGAAGTACCAGGGGTCCATCCTGGGCACCCTTTCCTCTCTTTCTGAATGCTCTCCCTTGGTGGCCATGTCCAGTCCCGTGGCTTTCGTCTGTGTTCTGATGACTTCCAAATCCCTGTCTCTAGCCCTGATTTGTCCCCCAAATTTGACTTGAATATCCAACTTCTTCCTTAGAAGTTCTTCTTTCTTTTTCACTTAGATGTCTAATAGGCATCTCAAACATAACTTTGTTCATACAGAACTCAAGTTTTCCTCCCAAACTTGCTCCTTTCTTGAGCTTCCTAGTTTTAGTAATCGGCATGAGCACTCACTCAGTTGTTCAACCTGTAAGTCTAGGAGCCAGTCTTGACTTCCCTCTTTTCTCGTCATCCATATGCAATCCATCAGCAAGTCTTGTCCATTTATCTCCAAAGTATGTTCTAAATTCATCCACTTCTTTCCATTTTCATTATAATCACTCTAGTCTAAACCACCATGATCTGTTCCCTGAATGACTGCTGCAATAGCTTCTCAGCTGATTATTCTATAACCATTGTATAATCCATTCTTCTTCTTTTTTTTTTTTTTTGGAAATAGGCTTTCAGTCTGTCACCCATAGCTGGAGTGCAGTGGCCCAATCATAGCTCTCTGTAATCTCAAATTCCTGGGCTCAAGCAATCCTCCTGCCTTAGCCTCCTCAGTAGCTGGGACTACAGGCATGCACCACACCAACTAATTTTTTAAAAATATTTTTGTAGAGATGAGGTCTCGAACTCCTGGCCTTAAACAATCCTCTTGCCTCAGCCTCCCAAAGTGCTGGGATTACAGGCCTGAGCCATTGCGCTCGGCCACATAATTCATTCTTGACAGGGCAGCCTGAATGATCATGTCATGCTCTTGCTTAAAATCCTCTAATGGCTTCCCAGGGTACTTGACATAAAATTCAAATTCTTCAAAGTAGGACATAATCTGTTTCTGTCTACTTCCCCGTATTAATTTCCTCCTTGCCTTCTCTGCTCCAGCCACTCTGGCCTTTCTGTCTCTTGAAAACATAAAGTCTCTGCCCGCCTTAGGACCTTACACTGCCTGTTCTTCCTAGAACACTTCCCCTTGATACTTGAACGACTGGTTCCTTTTTAGCATTCACATCTCAGCCAAAATGTCAGCTCAGAGAGGCCCTTGCTGACCACCACACTGAAGTAGCCACCCTTCACTCCCTATCACATCACCCCATTCTCCCCTGGATATTGTCCCATCTGTCAGCCTGACTGACTCTCCTCTGGAAGGTAAGTGCCACAAGAGTGAACACAATGTTTTTCTCCTTCACTACAATATCTGCAGGACTTAGAATAGTGCCCAAACATATACATATATATATGTGTGTGTGTGTGTGTATGTGTGTAGATATATATATATATATATGTCGTGTTGCTATGTGTTGTCGAATGAGTGAATGGATAAATGAGTAACAGAGCTAGGACCAGAACCCATGCCCCTGCTGTCCAGTTACATATCCTTTCCTGTGTGCCATATCAAGTTGCTGTTTTCACCAGTTTGATTGCTTTCTTCCTGTTCACCAGGTGGTTGGCACCCTTCAACCCTCAACTGGTTGCAGCTTCTAGTAATAAACGAAATGGCCACCAGGGGGCAGGAAGGAGAGGAAAGAGGGCATCGGAATGAACCATGAAGTATAATATATACATTAATCCCTGCAAGACCTGAGAATCAAACATTCTATTACTCATTCAGTCTTCCTCACAATAACACTTAGTAAACACTTGCTATGTGTCAGGCATCATGCAAGGTACCAGGAATAAAAGGACAAACCTACTCTGAACGATCTGACAGTCTGCAGATGGGGGCAGGGACACAGTGTGGTGCTCTGAGGACAGAGGGACAGGTGCTGTGAAAACACAAAGCAGAGGCTGCAGGACGCTGCGTGGCATGGGTAGAGTCCAGGAAGAAACCCAGAGAGTGGGACATTCGAGCTGAGTCTTAGAGGGAATATGCATTATTGAAACCTCTCAGTCTGGGTTTTCGCATGAAAAGTACAGTTGTGTTTCCCCTTTAGTTTAACTGACAAAAGAAAAATCACTTTAGAAAAGCATACAGGGCCAGGCGCGGTGGCTCAAGCCTGTAATCCTAGCTCTCTGGGAGGCCGAGGTGGGCGGATCATTTGAGCTCAGGAGTTCGAGACCAGCCTGAGCAAGAGCGAGACCCCATCTCTACTATAAACAGAAAGAAATTAATTGGCCAACTAAAATATATATAGAAAAAATTAGCCGGGCATGGTGGCGCATGCCTGTAGTCCCAGCTACTTGGGAGGCTGAGGCAGCAGGATTGCTTGAGTCCAGGAGTTTGAGGTTGCTGTGAGCTAGGCTGACGCCACGGCACTCACTCTAGCCTGGGCAATAAAGTGAAACTCTGTCTCAAAAAAAAAAAAAAAAAAAGAAAAGCATACAGGATTACTCAGGTAGTTGAAAGAACCACTTATTAATAAATAAAGAATTTTTCATCAAGACAAATTTTTTTTTTTTAAGAGATGAGATAGTTCTCTATTTCTTGCCACAAATTGTCCACCAAAATAATTCCATCTTCCTTGCGGGTCTTATATTGAAACCACTGAGTCAATCACCTACATGATGGATGAAGGTCACCCAACCAAAGAAATACTTTCCTGTAAATCCATAGGCTGCCTCCTTAAGAAATGTGCTGTCAGATAAAAGCAGCAGGTGAAAAAACAAGGTAGATCTATGTGTACTGATATAGGCAGATACATTGTTACATGAAAAAAGCAAGTTTCAGAACACTGGTTATTGTTATTAGTATGTTAGGATCTGTATAGAAAGATCAAAAGAATAAATACAAACATAACAATGGTTATCTCTGAGATGTGGGATTATGAGGCCCTTCCATTTTCTGAGTCCTAAATTTTTTATACTATTTTGTTTAGAAAAATTTTGCATTATACTGGAATTAAAAATAAAAACTTAGAACATAGGTCTGATTTGTTTTGTGATGGTCAAGAACTTGTGATTGGCTCTACATTCCAGAAACATACAAAGAGAGGATTTCTCTAAATCATTACTATATCATTTGCTAAGATTTACAGGAAAAAATTAACTGAGACCTAGAAAGATAATGTGATTTTTCTTATGCTGTGGCTCCTAGACTAGTACCTTTAGCTCCACAGTTATCAATCTAGTCCTGAGGGATAACATACACAGACATATCCAACTCCAATTTACACATTTGGAAACTTAAACAACATCGCTTTATGGAAAACTGTGCAACTATTTGGAGTAGAGGGAAATACTCTTTTCATGAAGGTGAAAGAGGCCAATTGTGTATTTCTTCAATGACAGGCAATTCTTGGTGACAAATGTGATGCAAGTGAAGAGGTCACAAACTTATAGGCTAGTGCTTTCCCAGGAAAACAATTCAAATAGAAATCTCTTAAAAAAAAATAAATAAAGTCAACATAAAAAAAAAAAAAGAAATCTCTTGAATATTACCTCTAGTCCTTTTTCTATACTGAGAATACTCATTAAATTCTTTGGATATCAGGCACTTTACAAGCATTTATTAAGCACCTAGTATGTGCTCTAGCCACTGGGGTATAGCAGTGAGTAGATGAGACAGATTCCTGCACTCATAGAGCTTATTGCATACTGAGGAAGACACACTAAGCAAGACAATATATAAATAAAGTATACAATTTCAGGTAAAGATATGATGAGGATCTAAAGAAGCAGGCAAGGTGACAATAACAAGAGTGCTGTTTTTAAAAGGTCAGGAAGGCCTTTGCACACATTGACTGCCATACGAAAATACAAAAACTTTTCCTTGGGGCCGCAATGTTTTATTACAAAAATAGAATAAAAACTTCGAGTGTAATTTAAAGGTAAACATAAATAGGAAATGAAATTTATTGACTTCTATTCATTTAATCCACGTTTTTAAGGATTAAATTGTGAATAAAATTATAACAATAAGAACATCAACAAGTAAGCTTTTAAATATGCTTCACGTGGTCCCCGGGGTCAAAACTAGAGTGAGTTAAATACAACTGCCATGACAGTTAATGTCTTAAGAAAAAGTGCCATTTAAGCAGAGACCTGGAATGAGGCGGGAGCCATGCAGAGTTCTGAGGGAAGGGCATTGCCAGAGCACAGCAAGAGCCAGGCCCTGAGAGGGAATACGAATTCCTTATTTTTCTGAAAAGGTAAGAAACATTCCAAAGAAAGAGCTCTCAGCATTTGGTATGTTAAGGATTCACTGTTGTTGTTTCCATGTTTATAAGGCCCGGCACTATAAATTTCTCTCTATTGCTTCTATATTTGATAATAAATTTCATTCAGGGATCTGAGTCTGTTACAAAGGTACCATCTTATCTAAATGCCACTAAAAATACCTCCTGCCTATCACAAAGGCATAGAATCCCATTCCCAAGAGCCAAAGTTGTTCATTCCACAAAGAGAGAGGAGGCTGGACAAAAAGTATCCCTGGTTTTAAATCCACACCTCATTCCCCATCCGCAAGCAGTAACGGGCCACCTAGGACATGCAGCTGGGAGGGTCCCCAGGGGACAGAGAGAGGAGCTACAGAAGACACCTCTGGTGTTCTCAAGTTTTAGCCCCCGCTGTTACTGAACTGGTATCTCCCCTACACATCTAGCTCTGGTGGAGACAGAAGTGGCAGTCTCCTTCACAATGGGGAGACTGAGGCTCAGAGAAGTGGGGGCCCTACCCAGGGCCATGCAGAAAGCCAACTCTGATTCCTGAGCCACATGCCAGGCCAAGGACCACATGGGGTAAAGCCCATGCTCCATTTCAGGAAATGGGCTTGTTGATTTTTCATTTACACAAAAATGAAAAATAAATACCAGATGTTCGAAAACATATTGCAACATATTTTGCTGGAACTTAAAAGTACACTCTAGCTGAAAAAGTTAAATTAGAAAAATCCACATAGCATAAAAGATGTTTTGAATGAAAATGCACTGTTTCTCTCTCACACACACATACACAAACAATATCTCGTTTCTTCTTCAGGGAGCAGCTGTGAAGGAAATTGGGGGAGGAGAATGGACACAACATCCCATCTTTGTGTTTGGTACAGAGCTGAGCTTTTAGGCCAGCCTTCCTGAACTGTAGGGGTGTGGCATGCATGAAAATTAAACATCAATGACCTGATGAAGCTTATAAAATAGCTTGGGAAAAGCCAGCCACCAAGACAGGCACCTCAAATTGGAAGATTTTGCATGTGGACACTGTCTTCAACTTGATTTTAAAACAGAGGTATGTACTATAGTTTTAATATTCATTTATGATAAATAATGCTTAAAATAGAGACAGTCTTGACTTCCCATTGCCTCTTTTCAGCTAAATATAATAACTACCACTGATTGAGGGCTTGTGCCAAGAGCTTTACAGACTTGCTCTCATTTTTCCTCAAACCTATTTACAAGGTAGGCATTCTTTGAGCCATTCTTCAAGTGAGAAAATAGGTTCAGATCCTCTAAGCAACAGGTCTAAGACAAAATCAAACCCAATGTTGACTCATCCCAAAGCCTTTTGCTTATACTATGTCCTCCCCTTACCAAACGAGACAATGAGAACATTTTCCACACACCAGTACTGCACTAGATGCACTAGATAATCTCAGGGAGTTATCCAACTGTGCATTACAGTAAAATTATCTGAAAACTGGAATTAATTATATTCATAGAAAGTGCATTTAACAATATGGCATAAAAATATTGTCTTCAGAAGCTAAATTTCCTGTTATATTCAATAACTAAATGAGTATTTAAGAGCTATTATAGAAACATATTTTATTTTATCATGTGAAATCTTGGAATCTAGTCCTTAATATTCTGCAGCTGAGATCAGGGAGTATGTCCACAGTAGCCCCCGGCCACTGAGAGTGCAGGCTCTCAGGAGACCTGGCTTAAATTCTTACCAGGAGATAATGTGGGCAAATTAACTTCATTGAGTATAAAATGTCAGCATGGTCACTTCCAGATGAGACGTTGTGGAGATTGGGCGCATAACACACTTAACACAGTGAGGCCGGGACTTCTCTGTAGGGGAAGTTTATTGAGTGTAAGCAGTGAGTTGCAGTCAGTGCCTGGCCCAGGGTGGACGCCCTGTAACAGTAGGGTTACGTTTATATTATTTAATCTGCAGTTAAAAATAATATTTAAATTTTATTTATTTATTTATTTATTTATTTGAGACAGAGTCTCACTTTATTGCCCAGGCTAGAGTGAGTGCCGTGGCGTCAGCCTAGCTCACAGCAACCTCAAACTCCTGGGCTCAAGCAATCCTTTTGCCTCAGCCTCCCAAGTAGCTGGGACTACAGGCATGTGCCACCATGCCCGGCTAATTTTTTTATATATATTAGTTGGCCAATTAATTTCTTTCTATTTATAGTAGAGATGGGGTCTCGCTCTTGCTCAGGCTGGTCTCGAACTCCTGAGCTCAAAGGATCCGCCCACCTCGGCCTCCCAGAGAGCTAGGATTACAGGCTTGAGCCACCGAGCCTGGCCAAATTATATTTATTTTTAAAGAATTTGAACTCCTCATTAGGACAATCTTCCTACTGGTATCAAGAAGATGCAAAAATCTATTTTAGCCAAAGTTCCCAAGTATACATCAATAACGTGCTCAGTAAGTGTTGGGTAAATGGGAATGGAAGGGGCATTGAAAAATATTATAGATGCCATCCACCCTTTCTCTCACTGGGAGTTTTAACCATAGGAATAAAACTACTGCAGCAAAGAGGAGTTTTTGGAAGAGATACAATCAAGGGAATTAGCTTTGTTCTGAAATCCTCCCACAGAGCTAAAGAATATGTTCCAGCCCACAAGAGAACACTTTGTAATAAGACATTCATCAGGACAAGATATGGAACTGACTTTTGTTGTACCTGTCACACGGTGAAGTGAGACTCATCAGGGCACAGAGGCAGGTGATTATTGAAATCAACCAAGGGGGAGCATAGGAGGAAGCATGGCTCAGGGTGCTGCAGACGGGAGAGATGGAGATGGGGCCAAGGCCCAGCTCTCTGCCCGCTTCCGGGCCTCAGCTTCCCCATCTGTACGCTTGGGAGTAGGGGTAGATAGGTGAGCTCTAAGGTCTGGTCCAGTTCCAGTTTTGGAGACCCTGTAGAATGTGTGTAACACGTGGCTATCCGTTGAGGCAGATCCTCTGGGCAAGGCCCTTAGCTTGGGCCTACTGAGTAGGGCTCCAGAGGTTCTAAGAATCTCTTGAAAATCGGTGCAAATTTTTGTGAGTTTAGGCTGGATTTCAATACATCTGTCATCCCCCAAAAGGTTAAACGACAAGTGTTGTTTACATGGTGGTGGGAGCACATGTGAAGTGGAGCCTCAAAGACCAAGGAAGGTGGTCGCAGGGCAGACTGGCTCCAGGGGGCTTGGCAGCCACACCCTCCCCCAGCAGCCCCAGCTGGCAGCTTTCACTCATTATATAACTGTTCTTTCAAAAACCAGGCAATGAAACCTCCAGAAGAAAAGCTATTGATTATTAAAGGTTACTTGGAGGCTTAGAGACTCATAATAAAGCAGTTATAATTATTCCTGTAATGACACAGCCTTTCAAATGCTCAGATCTGAGAACATGTTGCTTGCATCTCGTCAGTCATCTTCGTCACAGGGAGAAAGGCAAAGAGCTGGAAATAGCTCATGTGAAGCAACAGGCAGGAGTCACAAGGAAGGGAACGCACTAGAAGCAAGTCGGTGGAAGAAGCAGGGAGGAACTCAGAGCACCCAGACCCTGCACCCAGCGCAGCCTCCCTCCCCCAGCCCCACGACCCTCCCCAAGACCAGCTTCTGCTTCTGCAGAACCCTTGGGGCCGGAATGCTGGCTGTACAGTTCCATGTCAGCTGGCAGTCCTTCTCTCGTTAAATACACATCATCTATGAAAAATATCCCCAGCAGAATGTTAAAAAAAAAAAGAAATCTGGGAAATATAATCATTTGTTTCTGCTTTTTATAACAACAATAACTAGCATTTATTGAGCATTTACTCTGTGTCAGACACTGCTCTAAGTACTCTCTGTGTATTATCTCATTTAATTCTCACCAAAATTCATGGGGTGGGTATGATTGTTATTCCCACTTAATGACAAAGAAGCTAAGGCATAAATTGAAAACAGTTCTATTAATACTTATTAATATATTAATACTAATATATTAATACTTAGTGGCAGAGCCAGAACTGGAACCCAGTCAGGGTTAGCCTGGACTTAGCCAGTCAGCTTGCCCAGCACGCTGCACCCCGTTAAGGTTTCCAGGCCCATTCTTGGGTTGCTCAGCAAGACGGGGCACTTCCCTTATGAATCTCAGAGGACACTAAATGCTGTGCAAGGTATTGGTTTGGTTTTGCTTTGCTTTGTTTTTTCCTTTCATAGTTCACTGAAGGCTCCACTCTGCCCCTTGCCTGGCCCCTCGTTGTTTCTGTGCATTTGACAAGTGTCTACTGAGCCTGACACTTGCAGGTCCTGGGGGCAATCCCCTGGGAAACGCACAAGTAGGTGCAAAATCAATTCAACCAACTCCAATGCCAGTCAAGGTGCGCCCCCACAAAGGCACGAGGCTCTGAGGAGGAAGGTCTCACGGCAGCACTGACAATCAGGTGTCCCCTAAAGGAGGAAAGGTCCCCAGGGGCTGGGGGTAGTAGGGGCTGCCTGCAGAGGAATCTTGCCCCTTGCTTGTGTGTCCTCGAGAGAGTCACAATGACCCCAGCTGCTTTGTTTTCCCCAACTCCAGGTCCCCTCGACAGCCACCCAGCCCGAGATGGCGTCGATGCTGTTGCTGCTTTCCACGCTGGCTGGCCTCTTCGCTGCAGCAGAGGGACAAGCTTTCCATCTTGGGAAATGCCCGACTCCCCCGGTGCAGGAGAATTTTGACGTGAATAAGGTGTGGTAAAGGCTAAACGCCCATTTGTTTTTCTGTGTCTGGTGTGAATAGCACCCTACATGGCTCGGTTTTATTATTCTGCTCTCATCTCTGCAGCAAGCCTTGGGGCAGTTACTCGTCTTATTTGAGGTTTCCCCAGAGGAGAGTCTGAGACAAGGACTAGAGCAGGGAGTTTTGGGAAGATGATCCCAGGAAGCACAAATGGGCCTGTAGGAAAGTGAGACCGAGAAGTCAGAGAAGCAACAAAGGGTGTGTTCACCAGCAGTTACTCTGCGAATGACGGGGTTCAGTCCTCCTGGGGGTCCTCTGAGGAAAGGCATGGAATGCACCCCACATTGTCCCACAGTGGATGCCAGCAGGCCATGGGAGTGCCTGTGGAGAGGAGAGACATGGGGTCTCAGGTGGGCAGCTGGCAGCTTCCAAAAGACCTATACCATTTACATTCCCACTAGCGGTGTGTGTCTAATTCCAATTTCTCCATATGTTTGCCAAAACTTGTCATTGTTGTCTTTTTTATTATAGCCATTTTTAGTGTGAGTGAAGTGGTATCTCATTGTGGGTTCATTTGTTTGTTTGTTTGCTTTTTACATGCTCATGGGGCTATTTGAAATTTGTTTTTATTCTTGTTTTTAAGATGGGGTCTTGCTCTGTTGCCCAGGCTGGAGTGTAGTGGCACAATCACAGTTCACTACAGCCTCAAACTCCCGGGCTCAAGCGATCTTCCTGCCTCAGCCTTTCAAGTAGCTGGGACTACAGAAATGTGCCACCATGCCCGGCCAATTTTTTAATTTTGTATAGAGCCAGGCTGGTCTCAAATTCTTGGCCTTACGAGATCCTCATCCTTGGCCTTCCAAAGTGCTGGGATTACAGGTATGAGCCATTGCACCTGGCTCTGTGATTTTGATTTGCATTTCCTCAATGGCTAATGATATTTAGCATCTTTTCATGTATTTATTGGCCATTTGTATTAAATATATCTTCTCTATATATCTTCTGTTCAAATCCCTTGCCTATTTTTTTAACTGGGGTTTTAAAAATTATTGAATTATTATGTAAGAGTTCTTTCTATATTCTGATATAAGTCCCTTATCAGATATATGATTTGCAAATATTTTCTCCCATTCTGTGGATTTTTTTCCTTTATTGATGTGTGCTTTGAAGCACAAAAGTTTTTAATATGAATGAAGTTCAATTTGTCTATTTTTTTCTGTTGTTGCTTGTGTTTTATGGTATATGTAAAATAATTGTCTAATCCAAAATTATAAAGATTTATTCCTATGTTTTCTTTGAAGAGTTTTATATTTTAACTCTTACATTTAAGTCTTTGATCCATTTTAAATTAAATTGTGTATATAGTGTGATACAAAGGTTATTATTTTGCATGTGGATATCCAGTTGTTCCAGCACCATTTGTTGAAAAGACTGTCCTTTCCCCATTGAATAGTCTTGACATTCTTGTCGAAATCAATTGACCATATACTCGAGGGTTTATTTCCGGACTCTCAACTCTATTCTATTGATCTATATGCCTATACTAATGCCACTCCCACACAGTCTTGATGACTACAGCTTTGAGGTAAGTTTTGAAATCAGAATGTATGAGTCCTCCAAGTTTGTTCTTCTGGCTATTCTGTCTGCATTATATTCTCATATGAATTTCAGGATGAGCTTGTCAATTTCTGCAAAGAAGCCAGTTAGAATTGTGATAGAGATTGCGTTGAATCTGAAGATCAATTTGTGGCATATTGCCATCTTAACAATATTGTCTTCCGGTTTGTTAACATAAGTCCATTTTTTCCATTTACTTAGGTCTTCTTTAATTTTTTTCCAACAACATTTTGTAGTTTTCAGAGTATAAGTTTTACATTTCTTTAGTTAAATTTACTCCTAAATATGTTATTCTTTTGATGCTATTGTAAATGGAATTTTCTTAATTTCATTTGTAGACTGTTCATTGCAAGTATAGAAATGCATTTGATTTTTATATATTAATCTTGTATCTTTTAACCTTGCTAAACTCATTAGACCTAATAGTTTTTGTTTTTGTTTTTAGAGTCCTCAGGGTATTTTATATGCCATCTGCAAATAGATATAGTTTCACCTCTTCCTTTCTAGGATTCTTTTCAAACACTGAATTCTCTTTCTATAGATAGAGAAACTGAGACCTGAGAAGATTAAGAGGCTATTACAGAAATAATGACTTCATGAGGGAGCATGATATGAAAATCAATCTTCTACCTCTGAGTTTCCTCTTTTCCAGAAAATCAGGCTCCCTCAGTTTTAATTGTGGAGCACTAAAGTCACAATAACAATAATAGAACTATTTTAAATGCACGATATAAAATGGAGCTTTTTCTGAGGATGTCTATGAAACCAGCCAGCCTTTAGCCTTATTCTTTGGTGCTTTAGATGAATATTAAGCTCAGTGGTTTTAACTGAAAGTTGTGTTTTAATAAATAAGTTGAAAATTTATGGTCACAAGTGTGGGAGCATATTTGAGCAGGGAGCATGTGACTGAGGCAATAGTGCCACCTGTTTGCAGTATGCTCTCTTTTCAAGTTCTGGCTCTGAAGGCGAGTGCATCTCTTTTTGTTTTGTTGAGTAATACATTTTTAAATTTCTAAAATAATTTCATTTAAAAATTTGACTAGGTAAATATAGTCACATATTTCAAAATCTAAAGGTACAAAAGAATATACAATGAAAAGTTTCTCTTCCACCTCTGTACCTCAGTTTCCATCCCCGGTAGCAACTAATAAAACCAGTTATTGCATATCTTTTTTGGAGATAATGTACACATATTCAAGCAAATACATATAAAACTGTGGTAAGCAGAATAATGGCTTCTGAAGGTGTCTACGCCCCACTCCCCGGGACTTGTGAACATTCCCTTACGTGAAAAAGGGAATTTTGCAGATGTGTTTAAAGTTATGGACGTTGAGACGGCCAGATTAGCCTGAAATCCCTGGACTAATCAGATGGGCTCAATTTAATCACACAAGTCCTTAAAAGCAGAGAATCTTTCCCAGCTATGGTCAGAGAGAAAGGCTTGATGATGGAATGAGAGTCAGAGAGATGCCATATGAGAAGGATTTGGCTTGCTTTTGCTGACTTTGGAAATAAAGGAAGGGGATCCCCAGCCAAGGAATACAGGTGGCCTCTAGAATTTGGAAAGGACAAGAAAATAGATTCTCCCCTAGGGCTTCCAGAAAGAAACATAACCCACACCTTGATTTTAGCCTAGTGAGCCCCATGTCAGACTTCTGACTTACGGCTGTAAGATAATAAGTCTGTGCTGTTTTAAGCTGGTGGTGACTTGTTATAGCAGTAATAGAAATACAATATAATAACCGTTTCCCCCAGTTTTACACAAAAAGGAGCTTAATATACATGCTATTTTATACCTGGCTCATTTTTCATTAAATATATTGTAGAGATAATTGCATATGATTCTTTTCAAACAGGATGCGTAAAATTCCATTATGTGGATGTGCCATCATGTATGTACCCAGCCCGCTACTGATGCTCACTTAGGCTGTTTCCTATCTTTTAATATTACAAAGAGTACTGCAATGGATAACCTTAAACATACATGATTTCTTCTATCAGGAGAATGCATTACGAGAAGTGCAATTGCAGGGCCAAAGAGCATAGGTATTTTTAGCTTTGCCAGATGGTGCCAAACTGCCCTCCACGGAGGTTGTGAACTAGTCTGGTCTTCATGTTAGGTGTGTCTGGAAGCCTGAGAGTCCCCGTGTCCCCTCACCCTCATGGGCACAGTGGCAGCTTCCTTTAAAGTTGACTCCATCCACTGGAAGTAGGGAAGGCCAGCCCTGAGAGAAAGAATGATACACGTCTTCTAAATCCTGATCACCTGCCAAAAGGCTCTGTGACCAGTTCCCTGTGCAGGGTCACATGAGGAAAGTTCCATCCACTCTGAAGTCCTAGCTCTCCACAGTGAACATATCTGACTTTGCACAAGATTAAAGATGCCCCGCCAAATTGTAAAATGTTTGAGATGTAAGGTCCTTTACATCATCCCCTCCTTTTAAAGGTCTAGAATTTTGCAGAGCTTTTGGCTAAAGAGGACACCGAGAGCAGATCTAAACAGAGAGCACTTTAGGAATAGAATGTAGCACTCACCCAGTGCCCGCACATCCGCTGCACTCATTCTCATTGGAATCAATATCTTGCTCAGTTGCCTTTGAGAACAATGAGGCCCATTTTGCCTGGTTTCCCCAGGAAAGGGCTCTGCTTCTGAAAGGCTACAATGGGGAAGAGTTTGCAGGTCCCCAGAGAACCACAGGGCTTTGCTCTACTTGCTGTTGTCTCTGCAGTATCTCGGAAGATGGTACGAAATCGAGAAGATCCCAGTGAGCTTTGAGAAAGGAAGCTGCATCCAAGCCAACTACTCACTAATGGAAAACGGAAACATCAAAGTGCTAAACAAGGAGCTGAGGTGAGTGGCTGCGCCCATCCGGGCCAGGCCTGCGGAGTGCTGACCTGGAGTGGCTGGGGAGGATGGGGACGTTGCTGCCTGCCTGGACTGCCTGCTCACAGCAGGACCGAGAGGAAAGCTCCTGGCAGGCAGGGGTGGCAAGGAATAGAATCCACTCATGAATTTCCATAACCCCTTGATGAGCACTTATTGTATACCAGACCCTGTGGGACCCACTCCAATAACCCAAGCTGGCAAGGCTGTCCTCAATGCAAAATAGATACTCTGGCAGCAAAGGACATCAGGGACCATCTTGTCGGGCCTCAAAACCAAGAGAGATGCCCCTTTGATACCATCTGCTGACAGAGGCGCTCTGCTTTGCTTGGACACTCTCAGGAACTGGGAGCTCCTCGCCTTCGTGATGGTTGACCCCCTCTCCAGGCAGTGTCACCTTTTAGAAAACTCTTCTTATTAAGCAAAAATCAAATATATACATATTCACACTTTTATAAACAGATATATGTATTTACACCATGTAAACAGGATAGCCTAGAGAAGTGTACATTTCTATTACTGAGGACTTCTAACATTGATATTTGATCCAAAAATTTATGCTTTGGAAAGCAAAAATCAACTTAAAAAGAGCCCCAGGAAGAACTCCTTCCTACTCACCCTCCATGGATAAAGACAACAGCAGCAATAAACAATAGTAAGTAATATTTATTACACGTTTCCTATGTGCAAGGCACCATTCGATATATGTGTATATATACATGTGTGTACATATATGTACATATATGTATATATGTAAATGAATACACATTTATTTAATCCCCATAACAACCCTGAGATATGTTCTATTATTAACATCATTTTTAATGAGGAAACGGAGGTACAGAGAGGTAAAGTAACTTGTCTGAGGGTCACGCAGCCCATAAGTGAGGAAGCTGAGATATGAACACAGCGGGCGGCAAAATAGGGAAGAGGACAGAAGACAAATGAAAAGAAGGTTGGACGTGAAGGGCTGCCCTCCTGTTCCCTACAGGATCTAAAAACTATTCAACTCCAAGAAAACAACTACAGCCAGGCTTTCTGTTGTTTTCCCAACATCCGCTAACATTTTCTGTGCTCTAAAACCCAGTGGGTAGACTGCCTAGACCTGCACAAACCAGCAAAACAAAGCAAGGATCTTGAGGGGCTCTGAAGAAAACTCCAGCTCATTTCAGAGGGAAAAGCTCCGAGAATGGGGGTGCAGATGCCCAGATATCACAGGAATTTTGGAGTCCCCAAAGTTGTAATGACCTCATTTCAAATATTTTGTCCCATTCTATGACCAAGAGTCAATGACACAGATCCCCAAACCCATGAGATTCCCCCACCTCTCCTTTGGAGTTGGCCGGGAATCCTCTTTAACTGTACGAGGTTTATTAGGTTGCTCTACCTCTAGGGTTATACCTGTCTAAGACACAGTAACACACGGAAGAATGTTTGTCAATCTTGGGAAAATGGTATAGTTTCTCTTTCCAGGAAGGGTGTAGAATGAGCGGAGGGCATGACGGCAGGGAGTCTGAGCAGGAGATTGTTCTTAGCCAATATTGTAGAATTTGAGGGCAACACAGCTGGCACAGAGTTGGGAGCTGAAAGGCTCAGGCTTTGGGGTTAGGATGCCTGGTTTCAAATCCTGGTTCTGCCACTTACCATGTGATCTTAGGTTAGTTATGATAATTCTCTAAGCCTCAGTTTCCTCATCTGTAAAATGGCAACAATAATAGAACCTACCTCCACAGGGCTGCATGAGCATTAAATAGGATTTGGCAGGTAGTAATCATTTAATAAACATTACCTACTGTCGTTAACCTGCTACCACCCTTGAAAATACAAATGCATTTTTCTCATGAACATGGAGAGTTTATGATTAGAAAGTGGTGTTTTGAAAACTGTTCTGGGATAAAAAGCTAATGACAGTGGAAACGAGAGGGTCTGTTGGGAAGAGGCTGGTGCGTTGCACCAGCTGGTGGTTGTACGCAGATAGAACAAACCATCGTCCCAGCTATCCGTGATGCAGATGAGAGTGCGGGCATGGTCTCTAGCCCTACACTGTGATAAACAAGATGTAGTGGGACATTTTCCAACTTCCCATATCTGTTGCTTATTGTCTAGTTTTTAGGACATCCATCACCATCAACCATAGCACTAACCTACCAACTTTCTAACACACATCATTGCTTTAGTTTTAGTTTGCCTGTCCTCCTTGAGGACTGAGGACAGATGGCTCCTCTGTTGGCTTCCTGGAGGGGGGTGGGGTGCAGGACACCCTGATGCCTGAGCATCCTCCCTTTGGTGCCTCCCTCCCCAGCCCTTTCCCTTCCTCCTGGGTTCATGCGTCATTAGGAGTTACCCAGAAATGGGGCCAGGCCCATTCAAGAGGGTGAAAGTATTTCACCCAATCTAAGACCACCTCTTTTAAGACATACCACTATTTTATATACCAGTAAGAAAGAATTGACACTGCTAATTATAATTGTCAGGTGGCACCAATTGTAAGATGTGTATTTCTTCACATTTAACACCTCTGAGGCACTCTGGAATTCCGAGGCAGGAGGATCGTTTGAGGTCAGGAATTTGAGACCAGCCTGAGCAAGAGTGAGACCCTTTCTCTACCAAAAATAGAAACACTTAGCTGGGCATGGTGGCATGTGCCTATATATAGTCCCAGCTACTCAGGAGGCTGAGGCAGGAGGATCGCTTGAGCCCAGGAGTTTGAGGTTGCTGTGAGATGTGATGACACCACTGTACCTAGCCTAGGGCAATGGAGTGAGACTCTGTCTCAAAAAACAAAAACAAATAACCCATCTCTGAGTTGAGGGCATACCTGAGAATGACTGAGATAAGGCAAATGTTTCCTCACTGCCTGCTTTTTACCTGACCTATGTGGAAATGCCCCACACTCACTTAGAGGCTTGCTGAGTTGGAAGGTGTCTCAGAGCTCAAGCCCCTTGAAGGGACAGATGGTGTAACACAATATCACTGAGGCCCAAAGAAGGGAAAACCTTTTGGGTCTCTAACTCTCTGTTTTGCATTCTTTTTGGTGATCAAGTCCATCCTTGTCCGTTTCTTTGGTCCCTTCTCATTTTTCTTTTTATTAATTTATTTTGCTCTCTTTCTTTTTTTTTTTCTTAATTAGTCATATTTTCCTTAAGAAATGTGATCCCTTCTCATTTTTAAAGAAGTGAATCTTCTTTGTGTGTTGGGTTGTCTTGCTTGGTTTTCCTTCTCTTTTACTCACTCTCTCTTTAGAGCCTGGGACAGGAAATGGCCTTTTAGGCAACTGCAGAGATCCCAAGAACAGTGTTGAAGTGCAAGGGCCTAGCCTCTCATCCAGCCCTGCGGCATTTCAGCAGCTGCTTATCACCTTGTGCTGTCTCCAAGACAGTCACAATGGGAAGGGCAGGGCGTAGAGCCAGGGGCTGGCCTGCCTTTGAGAGCTTCTCTCGCCAGAAATCAGTGTTGGCCGTGGTCCTTAGTGCCATGCATCTTGCCTTTCATTGATTTGGGGCTTTCAATCAGCTGTTTTTATTTTCTTTTCCCTTTTCTGTTTTGTTCATTGCAGACGTGATGGAACCGTGAATCAAATTGAAGGTGAAGCCACCCAGGTTAACCTCACAGAGCCCGGCAAGCTGGGAGTGAAGTTTTTCTGGTGTAAGTGTCCACTTCTCCCACAAGGATTTGGGGACAGGGATATGCAAACTGAAGGCGAGAGCCCTGGACTGGGGTGCTTCTGTCACATCTGAGTGTCATCTGTAATGACTTAATACGTAATTACTTATGAGCACACGCTACATGCCGTGCCCTTGGCTGCAACGTGGGCAAGAGGGCAAGACAGAGCTGGCCCTTGTACCCACGGAACTTCTGTCCCAGTGTGGCTACTGACGAGTAACCAGGCAATCTGCTATGAAACTACAGTCAGGGTTTCAAAGGGTGAAGCATGAACAGGAGCACAGAGGGAATGAGCTATAGAAGACCAAATCCAGTCTTGTTTCCCAGAGGAAACTGAGGCCCGAAAAACTAGCAGATGTTAGCAGAACAACTAGCATGTGCCAAAGCTTGGAGGCAAGAGATGACAAGAGTGAAAGCAAGTTTAATTCCTGGCTCTGCCACTTTCTAGCCACATAGTTGGAGACCTTGAGAGATATCTAATCACAGGCACTTGTCCTCTGAGTTCTGAACTAAGTGAGGAATGGACACAGTCAATGTTGAAATCACCAAATATTAGTTTTATTGCTGATGTAGATACACTGGAGAATTCAGTGCAGAACTGTGAGGCTTGCTAGTGCTGAAAGTGCTTAGGAGCCTCTCCCCCTACACAGGGCAGACACTGAAGTCAACAGTTGCAAGAGAAATCACTGCCCTCCACCCCCACCACTCCTCCACCCTACACCAGTCAGTTCCTAGAGTGGGGCAGAGAGGAAGTTCTTACTGCATAGACTAAGAAAGGGATGCTGGGAGGAGAAAACAGCTCTTCCCACACAAAGGACTACCTGTACAAGCCAGGGATACCTGTCCAGCTTTGTGAAGATAAGCTAGGCTGGATAACATGTGCTCCATAAACTGCAAAGGGCTTTGTACACGTTCATTTCTCTTGTCATTTTACAAAGAAGGAAGTCGAAGTACAGGACGCCTGGGTGATGTAGGCAGACACTGAACTAATTAGAGGGGAAGTTGGGACCTAAACGTAGGTCTCCAAACTCTCAACTGAGTACTTTTCCCATAACACAGATCAAGAATGGGTATGGGAGTGAAGGTTAAATGCTATGTGCACGATCTTCATAAGGAAGCCCGGGGTAGGAGCCAAGAGAGGCAGGAGCTGTTACCTGAGGACAGTGAAGAGGGAGAGATCTGTTCTGGTTGGAGCAATTCAATGTATGCATTGGGCCTTATAGGGTGTATGGGAGGTTATGGAAAGGATGTCCCAAGTGGAGGGAATGGCCCAGGAGAAGGCCTGGATAAAGAGGCTGAGAGCCTGGGTGAGTCCATGGGGTAGGGATGGCCTTGAATGCCTCGTAAGACAGTTTGGAGTTTCTTCCATAAGCAATAGTAGACTGTCAATGTTTTCTAAGAAAGAGAGCGACATGGAAATTTTCTGTACTAAGGGGGAAATATCTGGGTAAATTTATTCTTGAGAGCTAGACCCTGTGAGAGGAAGACAGAATGTGCATGCCTGCGTGTGTGCAGGTGGGACATCATGCTGCTGCTAGAAGAGGTAGGAGACATATTTTTCTAAAATCGCTCAGTGCTAAAGCATTCTCAGCCCAGCTGGGAGTACTCAGAGCAGGTGAAATTTACAGAGAGCAGGTGAATGATGCCTGTAACACTCTCGCTATCTGGGTGAGTGAGGCAGGCAGGGCACCAACAGTGCTAGAAAAGTGAGTCAGGAACAACACTCAGTCAAGGCTTCTGTCCAGACTTCTTCCAGGAGTCCTTTTGTTTCCAGATTTATAAACAAAGTCAGGGGTAGCAGGGACCTTGGTGGGTGGTTGTCTGGAGCAGCCCTCGTGTGTCCTCCTGGTACCCAGCTGGGTCCTTGACACCCAGCCATGCTCTAACCACTCACACACTGCCTCCTTTGTCCAACAGCGTCTCGGGGCATTCACGAGTGCTGAGTACTGATTTTCTGAATTTGACTTGACACACAGGATTATTATTTTAGAGATAGGATCTTGCTCTGTTGCTCAGGCTGGAGTGCAGTGGCATCATCATAGCTCACTGCAGCCTCAAAGGATCCTCCCACCTCGGCCTCCCAAAGTGCTGGGATTACAGGTGTGAGCCACTGCGCTTGGTCCTCACAGGATTACTTTTGAGTGGAAAAGGTGGGATGCTTGAAACCCAGGAAAGCATATCACCCCTAACTACAAATGTGTCCAAGTGTTGTGCACTCGCTTACGGGGTCAGACACAGCTTTCGCCCACTTGTGTCTGTCTTCCTCTTAACAACCTGGGCTATGAGTTTTCGCTGGCTTGGACCTTGACTATGGAGGTTAGGTTTACAGAAGAAATTTCTAGATTCACATGAAGAGGGTAAATCCTTCATCTTTCCTTTTAAAGACCCCTTTAATGTTGGGCTTTCAACACTTTACAGATATCAATCAATGAATCTTTATGGGCATTTTGTGAGCTTGACCTGTTACCAACTGGCTTGCCATTTTCTTATTAAGAACAGAAGAATTTTTGAAGATCATACAGGAAGAAAAGAACAAAAACAAAAATAAGTTAGCCTCTGCCTCCTCCCATGGGCAGGTTCTAGAGGAAGCTGGGTGGTACAAACTCTGAAAGCTGGGGGCTCTGGTCCTACATTCTTTTTTTTTTTTTTTTTGAGACAGAGTCTCACTTTATTGCCCAGGCTAGAGTGAGTGCCATGGCGTCAGCCTAGCTCACAGCAACCTCAAACTCCTGGGCTCAAGCAATCCTGCTGCCTCAGCCTCCCAAGTAGCTGGGACTACAGGCATGTGCCACCATGCCCGGCTAATTTTTTCTATATATATTAGTTGGCCAATTAATTTCTTTCTATTTATAGTAGAGATGGGGTCTCGCTCTTGCTCAGGCTGGTCTCGAACCCCTGAGCTCAAACGATCCGCCCACCTCGGCCTCCCAGAGAGCTAGGATTACAGGCTTGAGCCACCGCGCCCGGCCTGGTCCTACATTCTTGACTCCGCTTAGCTACGTGGTGCCTCCATGTGCATTGGTGCTAAGTGCAGTCTGTCGGTCCAGGGGGCTCAGCCAAGCCCCCCAGTTACCCCAGGACTGTTACCCCAGGAGACCACCTGCTACCAGGGAGGAAGACTACAGTGATGGTTCTTAACTCTGGCTATATATCAGAATCACTAGGGAGATTTTAAAAGTACAACCACCTCCAGATCTGAATCTAGGGGAGGAGGAGGGAAGATGGACTCTATTTTTTAAAGCTGCTGTGTGCTTCCCATGTGAAGCTAGAGTTGAGAACCACTGATCCAGAAGAAATAGGCCCCCAGAGCCTGGCTTCTGGACTCCCGGAGTGAGGTTTCTCTTGCCCTGGTCCCTCCTAATCCTGCCTTCCTCTGGTCCTCAGTGATGCCATCGTCGCCATACTGGGTCCTGGCCACCGACTACGAGAACTATGCCCTCGTGTACTCCTGCACCACGATCATCTGGCTTTTCCACATGGATCATGTTTGGATCTTGGGAAGAAACCCTTACCTCCCTCCAGAAACAGTGACCTATCTAAAAGATATCCTGACATCTAATAACATCGAAGTTGAGAAAATGACTATCACAGACCAGGTGAACTGCCCCGAGTTCCTGTGACCAGGCTCGAAAGGGAGGCTACAGCCTCTCCACGTTACTTCTGCCTTGCTTTCTCCCACCCAGCTGCCCCTCATAAAGACAAACCAGCCACAGCAAACCATCACAGATACCAGAGGGAAATGTGCCCGCAGAAGCCGGTGCAGGGGAGCTCAAGGAAAGTTGGCCCAACACTTAGCCAAGCCGTACCCTGCTACCTTGCTAGCCCAATAATAAACCTGTTCCTGACCTGCTGTGCTCACAGTAGATTCCAAATTGGATTAATTTATTGTGTTTTTTTCCCCCATTATAAGCTTATGCTTAAAAATCCTTAAGTTGGTAGGCTGAAAAAAACTAAGCACTGAACCATCCTGGTATAAAGGTAACCATCCTGTATCTGGAAGGGGAAAACTGATGCCAAAGGCATATTCTGAGTGACCTGAATCCAGGTGCCCCCATTCTGGAGTAGACATTCCTTGAGGGGGAATCATCTGGGATTTTTGAGTCTCTGTTGGGCAGTTTCCTTGAAGCTTTTACTTTCTTATCAGGAAGTCTTCAGAGTCAGGCTAAAGACTATCCTGGGGTCTGTGCAAGGAAGAAGAGAATCTATGAGGGTGTGTGTGTGTGCGTGTGTGTGTGTGTGTGTGTGTGTGTGTGTGTGTGTGTCTTTTATTCAACTGATATTTATAGAAGCCCAGCTGCATTCCAGGCATTGAAGAATACAGATTCCCTATCTTCCCACAGAAGCTCACAGTCTCCTGAGGGAGATAAACAAGTAAAGACGCAATTATGATCCTAGGTGAGGAGTGAAAAGGTAGAGGCATGTGGAGGGTGCTGTGGGAGCTCCAAGAAAGTCCCAATCCCGCCAAACAGGGCAACCACAAGGGCGGCGCACTTACACCTCTGGGCATTCTATCTTCCCTGCTCCAACAGGGAGCCAAGGACCACCTTGAGCTTGGTTTTTTTTGCATTGAGAAAGACCTCAAAATTATCACCCTTCAATTCTGCTTAGCTCACAAAACATTTATAATTTACTAATGCTTTGAGTAAATGGATAGAAAATTAAGCTATTTGATTAGATTTTTGCTTTTTTTTAGCATCAATATAAAATAGTAACTTTCTTGAGCACCTGAGACTCTTTGCTGCTTTATATTAAAAGGTACAAAAATTCCAAGGATCTTAATATATATAATTTTCATTTGACTAAATAAATATGACCTCAAAATGCAGCCTCCAATTTGAAATTCCAAAATGCTGGAAACTGTTGGGCAAAAGGGTGGTTGGAGAGGGCAGGTATTGAAGGAGAAGAGCCTGTCCCCAGCTCTGCCTGCGTGGCACCCCATGTCCCATCATACTGCCCACCCCACCGGAGGGCACTTGGCTCCTCTGCTAAACACAGTAATACCTAAGAGTGTTGAGCTGGCTTTCATCTCATGGTACCAAGTAAAGTGTGATCTGTTCCTTTTAACAGCAGTCTGGTAACATCTAAAACAATGAAAGTGACTACACTTTGCACCTGTTTTAGTGTCTTGCCCAACATAAGCTCAATTTATTTTTTATGTGAATGAATTCCTGAATGGGTAGGTAGACAGATGGACTTGAGTTTTTATGTAAAGAAGCAAAAGGAACCTATGAAGCAGGTATCAGGGGTAGCTAAGCCTGAGAAAATTTTTTGGAAATCCAGAGAGCAGCAAGTGGGTACCGAGTGTCCCAGAAACATGGGTAAGAACAACAAAAAATCCAGAAGGGAGGGAAGTGGGGAGTGAACAGTAAAATAGAGACAACAATATATAATAAATCTTCACACATCCATCATCAGCTCCAACTCTCATCAATATTTCACCAAACTTGTTTCAGCTATCACCACCCCCAATTTGTTTCCTAGAGTGTTTAGAAGCAAATCCCAGATATCACATCCTATTGTTTTGCTCATAGCTACTTAAGTGAAAATCTCTAGCAAATATACAAATTAAACAAAACAAAACAAAGAAATTGCAAAATTATGTTTTACATTCTGAAGGTGCTCAGAGAATCTAATCTCTATGTAATTTAAAGATTATTTTATAGAATCTTGATGAAACAGAAGATGTATGCACAAAAATGTTCATAGTTTTAACTTGTAACAGCCCCCATGTTGAAAGAAGCGAAACTAAAACAAACAGCAAAGGAATGGTATTATAAATTACGAAATAGCCGCTTCAGGTAATGCCATGCATTCATGAAAATTTGTAGTTGTGAGGACTGCGAAGCCACACTCAGTGCTGGGGAAGTCCCAGCACACAGCCATGCTGCCCTCTGCTCTGCAGAGGTGGAGTCTGGACCATGTGACTCCACCTCCCTAGCCACACCTGATTGGACCAAGATGTGTCCATCTTGTGACAGCCAATCCACAGGCTTAACAGTGACAGCCAATCCACAGGCTGAACAGAAACCTCTGACTTCTGTTACCTTACTGAATGGAAAAGATAAATTGGGAGGATCAAATCAGTATTTGAATTAGCCAGGATAGTGGTGCGTCCTTGTAGTCCCAGTCACTTGGGAGGTTGAGGCAGGAGGACTGCTTGAGCCCAGAAGTTCAAGGCTGCAGTAAAGGTGCCACTGCACTCCTGCCTGGGTGACATAGCAAGAACCGGTTTAAAAAAAAAAAAAAATCAGTATTTGACATTAGGCAATCTGGAAACAGGATGATTGAAAACTCTGGAACTGTAAGGTCATGTATTGTGGTGGCTATTATCAGCAATGCACAGCTGAAGTTGTAAGTGTAGAGCAGAAATACAGAAATAAGCAGAGACCCCACCCATCCACCCAGAGCGCTGCCAGAGCAGCTTCAGTAGTGGTGGCTTTCCATGTCCTGGCTCCAATTCCTGTGGGGCTTAGCTACCTTAGTTTCCTGTCCTTGGATTTCTGTAAGATTAGGTGCGCGCATGCACACGCCTTTTTTTCTGAGATAATTTAACTTGACTGAGTAATTGTTCCTTGTCACCAAAATAGTCCTAAGACAAAAGTGTTCACAATATAATGTAGGGTGAAAAAAAGAATGCAGCATTTTAACTAGGCTGTATTTATAGCTACATCAAATTATGGCATAAAATCAAGGACTAAAAGTGAACAGAGAAAATGAAAGCAATTCATGTGTTAGAGTGGTGGGATTAGGGTGATTTTCTTTGCCTTTTTTATTTTTGCTACTGCTTTTTGTAGTGGAGACCCTAAAACTTCAGACCCTGAAACCTTCTTCTAGTTCAACCTGACCCTCTGGTTAAGTCTAGTGCCATGCCCCCAAATGGGGAGAGAGTGGGCAAAAGAGGGCAAAAGATTACAAAACATTCCCCCACCAAGTGATTCATATTTGCTTCCATGCCTTGACTGAGAACCACTGCTTTTTCAAAGAGAGCTGACTAATTACCACTCCCCATGTCTCCCATCTCTGCACCTTTTGTACACATCATTCCTCTTGAAATGTTCTTCTGTCAAAATCCGACCCACCAAGCATACATCAGTTCTTTTGCAGAGCAATTTGGCAATATCTATTAATAGTAGAGGTGAAGATGACCTAATAATTCTCTTCTCTGGTAAATATCCTAAAAACACTTCTGCACATGAGCACAAGGAGACACAAACAGAAATGTTTGTCGTAGCACTGTTTGAAAGATTGAAAAACTTGAAAGAATCTAAATGTCCATCAACAGAAGAATTGATTTAAAAATTGTGGTACGACACATACATATACACACACCAACACAATGGAATACTATGCAACAGTGAAAACTAACTAGAGCTACGTATATCAACATATATAATCTATAAAGTATGTTGAGCAAAAAGCAATATACAGAAGGATACAGTATGCTATATATAAAATGAGATTATTTCAGAATACATATAGTTGTGCTAAAAGTATAATGAAATTCAGGGAATAATAAACACCAAATTCAATGTCCTAGTTACCTCCAGAGAGTAGGCAGATGGATGGGGTTGCAATTGGGTAGGGGAAGGCAGCTGACTTTCATCGCATTGGTAATTGTATTAGTTTCTGTGACTGCTGTAACAAACCACCACAAACAGTGACTTAAAACACCAGAATTTATTTTCTTACAGTTCTGGAGGCCAGAAATCCAAAGTCAGTATCACTGGGACAAAATGAAGGTATAGGTAGTGCTGTGCTCCTCTGGAGGCTCAAGAAGAGAAACTGTTCCTCACCTCTTCCAGCTCTGGGTGACTGCCAGCATTCCTTGGTTTATGGCCACATCATTCCTATCTTTAAATCTGCTCTGTCTTCACAGGGCCTTCTCCTGTGTGTATGTATGTGTATGTGTATGTGTATGTAGGTATGTGTGTGTATATAATCTCCTTCTGCCTCTCTTTTATAAGGATACACATGATTACATTTGGGCTCACCTGGATAATCTAGTTTAATCTCCCCATTTCAAGAGGCTTAATTTAATCACATCTTCAAAGACCCTTTTTTCAAATTTAACATTTATAGTTTTCTGGGATCAGGACCTGATATCTTTGGAGGGGCATTTTTCAGCCTATTATAGTAATGTTTCATTTCTTAAGATGAATGGTAGATAACAGCAGATACAGGCTTCCAACTTGAGCCTGGCAGAATGGCTCCTGCAAAAAGGGTGGCCAGAGGAAAGGGGGCTTTTCTGCCATCGATGAGGTGCCAACCTGAGAATATGCCATCAACATTCACAGGTGCATCCATGGAGAGGTCTTCAAGAAGCGCACCCCCCAGGTGCTCAAAGAGACCCAGAAATTGGCTATAAAGGAGATGGGGGCTGGGTGCAGTGGCTCACACCTGTAATCCTAGCACTCTGGGAGGCCGAGCCGAGTGGATTGCTCAAGGTCAGGAGTTCGAAACCAGCTTGAGCAAGAGCGAGACCCCATCTCTACTATAAATAGAAAGAAATTAATTGGCCAACTAATATATATATATATAAAAATATATATAATTAGCCGGGCATGGTGGCGCATGCCTATAGTCCCAGCTACTCAGGAGGCTGAGGCAGTAGGATTGCTTGAGCCCAGGACTTTGAGGTTGCTGTGAGCTAGTCTGATGCCATGGCACTCACTCTAGCCTGGGCAACAAAATGAGACTCTGTCTAAAAAAAAAAAAAAAAAAAAGGAGCTGGAGACTCCAGATGTACACACTGATACCAGGCTCAACAAGGCTGTGTGGGCCAAAGGAACCAGAACTGTCCCATACCAGATCCATGTGTGGTTGTCCAGAAAACATAAAAGGGAAGAAGATTCACTGAACAAGCTCTATACACTGATTACCCACGGACTTGTCACCATTTTCAAAAATCTATAGACAGTCAGTGTGAATGAGAACTAACCACTGATTGTCAAATAAAGTTCTAAAATCACACACACACAAACAGACATAGAATCATGGCCCTCCACCTTGAGTCACTGTTCTCTGTGAATGTGTCTTAAGTCAAACACAGACTGTGAGCTGAAGAGAAAAGTCTTCAGGAGTATGAAGAACAATGCAATGAAGGTAACTCAGTAGGAAAGTGAGAAGACCAGGAGTCATGCCTTAAGAGTAGGGTATAAAAATTGATCATTTCAGGTGTGGGGCAATCCTGGATAAGATGAGATCCAGGGTATGACACCTATGACCTGACTCTTACCATCTTTAGAATTTTTGGTCTTAAGATGTCCAATTGTTTTTAAAGAGTGGTCCCTCCTCCAAAAATTCACATTAATTGGAGACCTGAAAACCAAAACCCCAAAACCAAATAAAAAACTTTCAAAGCCAAGTGGATTGGATGCTAACCTATAGCAGTAGAATTTCAAGTATTGTGGACATGTCAGCAGAGAAAAATTCCAGTCATGTTACTAGGCAGCCACCAGTTCCACCTGCTTTTAATCCAAGCCTTCTCTCTCCCACCCCTCCCAGGCCAAAATTGCTGCCAGTGCTCTGTGAGTCAGCTCTGTCCCCAGGAGGTCACCAATAGGCTCAAGAACTCCTAATTGGCATAGGCAGGGCTGGAGGAAGCAGGTGGCCACTCCTTTGTCAGCACAGTTCAGCTGTGATTAAGTGGATATTTGTTTTTTGCCTGCAGCCAAGTCTGAGCAGGACTGGTGCTGTGCTAGTGTGCACATCACAGCGTCACAGGATGCCCTGTGTCTTCCCTCCCCAAATAAGGGAGTGGTTGGTAATGACCAGGACCAATCTGACTGGAAGTTGCTATGGAAATCCACAAAGTTGAAGCTGACATCTGTGGCATTTTGCTTAAGCATCTTGTCAACAAAGTATATTGTGCATTGGAAACAGTCTAGATGGGCCATTTTTGCACCTACAAATTATTAATAAGAATAACCTTTCTGTCTTGGCAAGCTTAGAAGCTGAGGTTGTTGACATTTCATTTGTGAAGTCTCAGCTCAAATGGCATCTCTAGAGGAATCTACCTAAAATTGAGTGCCCCAGTTACCTTTCATCACATCACCCTTTTTGTTTCTTACCACTTTTCATAATCTGCAATGATCTTGTTAATTTATTTGCTTATGTATTTATCATCCATTTCTCCCACTAGAATGTAGGCTCTCTGAAAGCAAGAATCCTGCCCTTCTTGTATACTCTTGTGTCCTTGGAGCCTAGGACAGTGCCTGGCACATATTGAGACAATAAATATTTATTGAATAAATGAGTGAGTGAATGAACAAATCAATGCAGATGCTGAAAAAAATGTCACAGGACCCAGAAAGAATCAGGTATAAAAGTGAAAACAGAACCTAGATATAACTATCTTATATTCATGCATGTCAACATATCTGACTACGATTGCTTCCCAGTTTGCTCTATCTGGTATGTTCCCACAATTTACCACGGAATATTATTCCCTTATATGCACATTCATTTTCCATATGAGGAAATGAAGCCCAGCAAAGTGAAGTCACTAAACAAAACTATATAGCCAGTTATAGTTGTGGCTTGAAACTTAGATTCTGATTTCTATCAGAGAAGTCATTTACACATAGGATGATTCGGGGTTTTTACCTTATTTTGTTCCTTTTCCCTACAAACAAAACGCACTCTATGAGAAAAGCGTTTTGTCTCCAGGAGACATAAAACTGTAGTATAAGGCTGGGTGCAGTGGCTTTTGTCTGTAATCCAAGCAAGTTGGGAGGCCAGGTTAGGAAGATTGCTGGAGGCCAGGAGTTTAAGACCAGCCTGGGCAACATGGTAAGACCCTATCTCTATAAAAAATAAAAATAAAAAACTATGGTGTAAAGTCAGTGTTACATTTGACAAGTCAATAACCACTGCATAGGGGATTCTATTCCAGGCCTAATTATTAAGGAAGTAACTTTGGCTAGGCTTGATGGTACTCTGTTATTAGAGATGAGTGAGATGAGAACACCCTGCCTCCCAGGGCTACCAGGTACGTGAGATGGTCAACATGGAAGTCTTGGACTCAGACTCTGGTTATTTTTAGCATTAGGGAGGTATTGTTTCATATGGTTAAGGGATAAACTCTACCAGGAAGCAGGGGAACTGAATGACTTTGTGAGACCTTCCCAGCTCCTGAGGGCTAAGTGGACAAGGACAGCACAGGAAGCATAAAGAATAGGAGCTCCGAACACCCACTTCCCCCTCCTTCCATGAGACTATGCTGGCTCCTTATGATTTGAGATGCAAATGATGATTGCGAGTACTTAATATATCAACTGAAAAATATTACTATTTTCTTAATAAGTGTCAATATTTTATCTGTATCCAGTTCTCATTGTCCCTTTATGTGTCATAGAAAGTGTACCCACCCCAGCTCATTCACTCATCCTTAGTCCTTTCTCTTTGAAAATGTCACCCATTCTGAAACCTGTTTTGAATTATGACAGAAAAGTACCACTCTCTGTTATTGAAAGGAGAAAGAATTTTCTTTTTCATTTCAAACAAATAAAAGCCATGAGGTATCGTATCTTCTCACAAGTAAGTTCACTCCCAACCCATAGCAAAAGGATCACCCACAGTAAGAAAGGACTCTATGAAGATGAGTGATTTACCCAAGAATAACCTATTTTAGAGAACTTTCCTAGCTCTCACACAAACCTCTTCATTAGCTACTTTTATTCACAAATTATGTCTAGGACGGTAGCAACCACTCCACCATCACTTTAAAGAAAATATCTCCCTTTAAAGCCACGAAGAGCAAACAATGGGTGATTTCCTCAGACATTTTCAATACAGAATAATAGCACCCTAGATGTCTAACACAAAACTCCGGGAGAAAAAGGACAAAACAAAGCAATTTTAAATGAAGAATAATTACTTCTGAATAATTAAAGAAAACTCAAAGGAAACTATTTAGGTAACGGAGCAGCTCTCTAGAAACAGAATCCACAGAAAAACCCAGAAAATATTGCGTTAAGCCACCAAATTCAATACCAGCATGAAAAAGTATGGTAACTTTCTGCCTGAGGGACAAAGATTGGTAGCCTATGCAATGTTTTCAGTTATTTGCTTTGAGGACCGGTTTGACTCACTCCGTGTTTTCTGGGTTTGAGTTTAGTTGTAGTTGTTGTTGTTGTTGTCGTTGAGACAGGGTCTTTCTCTGTCACACATGCTAGAGTGCAATGGCCCAATTATAGCTCACTGCAGCTTCAAACTCCTGGACTCAGCAAGCTTCCTGCCTCAACTTCCCAAGTAGCTGGGTCTCCAGGCACGCACCACTATACTAAGCTGATTTTTAAATTTTCTGTAGGGACATGATCTCACTATGTTGCTCAGGCCGGTCCCAAACTCTTGGCCTCAAGCAATCCTCCTACCTTAGCTTCCCAAAGTGCTGAGATTACCGGTGTGAGCCACCACCCCCAGCCTTGACTCACTATTTGAATTATACCTAAGAACTCAACCCTCACAAACTAGCTTTGGCAAGAAGGCAGCTAGTTCTTGTTCTTAGAATGACTGCCTCCAAACATAAATCCAACCTGTCAACTCTAAGCTATTTACCTACATTATCTCCCTGATTCTTAACTGTTGTGTTGCCAGCCTGTCTCTCCCACTAGATGGTGGGCAGGAACCCATCTTACTCATCTCTGTACTCCCTACTTCCCGCACAGAGGAATGAAGTTAACACAGTTGGGGGTGGAGCCCGGCTTAATCAATCCCTTTTGAGTACTTTTTAAAAAATCAGTTCTTTTCTTTGTTCCTATCTTTTTGGCATTTTAAGGACATTTAAAAATATTTTGACCCAAAGCACCTTAGACTTCATATTTCAAATTAGCTCACAACGGATTTACAACATTTTATGAATGATGATGTTGGTTAGTTCCCTGTGGCTGTTCTTCTTTTATTTACTGTTAATCAAGATCTCCAAAAAATCACAAAATAACATACCAGTTCTGAAATACTAATTATAAATATCGTAAGTCATAAACCCTAATTTGTAGCAAATGTTATGGGTGACGGACAGCAGGTTATTTCAAGCATTTGCAGTTGCGATCCACCCACAGGCTGTTCTTCAGAGTGTCCTATGACTTCACATCTCAGCCACAGCCGTGCTGAGGCCAGCTGCCTCTTCGCTGCTCCAGCTCAGTCTTTGTGGCTCAGCAGTCATTACGGGTACAAACACTACCTCTTTGAAAGGGAATGTCTTAGAGTCCACAGCTAATGTCTATAGAAATCTG
The DNA here is from genome assembly GCA_008750895.1 of Mirza zaza. Lineage (NCBI taxonomy): Eukaryota > Metazoa > Chordata > Mammalia > Primates > Cheirogaleidae > Mirza > Mirza zaza. The sequence continues at coordinate 50,140 of VSMD01000377.1, forward strand.
GCAATTCCATCAAGAAAAAGCAAAATTAAAATACCAAAAATTAGGCAAAAACAAAAACCACAGATATCCCTACAGATGCCAAAAGAACAATGAATGACTTGGGTACCCTGCTTCTGGGAAAACTGGCCTGGAGCCTGCTGGAGTTGCTTTCACTCTTGAGGGAAAGATAAACAAGAAACCCAGCCACTTAGATTAGGAGATCACACAGGATTAGGAGGCGTCATCGAGGGTGGAATGGGGGATTATGGGGACACAGAGGAGGGCTACCTGACCCTGCCTGGAAGAGGTGGGGAAGGCTTCATTCAGGAGCAAATCCTGAGCCGCGTTGGGAAAAACAAGCTGGAGTTAGCTGGAAACAGAAGGGGGAGGCAGCAGCATCCCAGGCAGAAGAAAGACTGCCACCTGGCAGGAGCTCAAATAATCCAGGAGCATCTAGGGCCCAGGGTCCTGTGGAGGAGCAGTAGACTACGGGGCTAGATAGGTGGTCCACGGTCAGATCGCTGACAGCTTTGCAAACCGTGACAAGGATCTGGGATTTCAATCAGAAGGTGAAGGGGAGCGATGGAAGGATTCAATTCTAGGAAATAATTTAATTTGCATTTTAAAAATGAAATCAGAATACCAATGTATTAATTCATGGTGGGGTAAAAAAGATCCTAAAGAGCAAATCAGAAGCTGGAGTCCTCTGGGAAGTGAACGCTGTGTCTCTCCAGGGTCTGAGGAGGAAGGGGCTGTGACGCTCAGGCAACAAGCTAAGGCAGCCTCACTCACGACACGATGGGCACCCACCTACCGCCTGCACAGGCACCTTCTCCCTGGGAAGGGCGCTGTCCTGAGCACTGGGCGGTGGCTCTGGCAGTAGAGCAAGGGGCCGCGGGCATGGGCAGGCCTGACAGAGGGAGGACCCATGCATTGATGTGTGCAATGATGCAGCCCAAACTAGGTGGTGAGGCTGGAAAGGAGAAGGTAGGTTTAGGACAGTTTGAAGAGGCAGAATTACGTGGATTTAGGGACCAACTGCGTGTGGGCAATGATGAGGATGTAGAGGTCTAAGATGTCTGGTTGCTGTCAGCCGAAAAGGGAGAGTAAAGGAGTGCAGGCATGTTTGTGTGGGGAGATGATCAGAGGCGCGCCCTGGCTCCTGCCACACTGCGAATCGCTCCCGGCTTCCAGAGGCGTCATCCTCTCAGGCCTCAGTTTTGGGACACATCACTCCAGAAGACATGACATCCTTCCTCCTCCCCTCCTCTACCTGGCTGACTCTAATTTACCTGCCCACCACATCTGTGGAGCCAGCCTTCTCTCTCCCTCCCTTGCTTTCCTTCCTATCTAACTGTTACAGGTTGAACTGTATCCCCCCAAAAGATACGCTGCAGTCCTAACTCCCATACCTGTGAATGTGACCTTATGTGGAAATAGGGTCTTTGCATATTGAATCAAGATAAGGTTATTAGGGTGGGCTGCTAATACAATGTGACTCATGTCGTTATAAGAAAGGAAATAGCCATGTGAAGACAAACACACAGGGAGAACGCCATGTGCTGACAGAGCAGAGATCGGAGTGATGCAGCTGCAAGCCAAGGAATGCTGGCCACCGCCAGAAGTCAGGGAGAGGCATGAAGGATTCTCCCAGAGTCTCAGAGGGAGTAGGGTGCTGCTGACACTGTGATTTTGGACTTCTAGCCCTGAGAACTGTGAGAGAATAAATGTCTGTTGTTGTAAGCCTCCCAGTTTGTGGTGCTTTGTGGCACTTGCCAACAGCCACAGGAAACCTAATATACCATCATTTCCAAGCGCCCATGCATCTATGTTTGTAAATACTGCATGTCCTTTGAGGCATTTACCACCTAGTCTTATAATTCTTTGTTTTATATTTCTTCATTAAACTATAAGCTCACCTTTAGGGACGAGAATTGTGCTTTGGCTGGGCATGGTGGCTCATGCCTATAATCCTAGCACTCTGGAAGGCCAAGATGGGAGATCGCTTGAGGTCAGGAGTTCAAGACCAGCCTAAGCAAGAGTGAAACCCCACCTCTACTAAAAACAAAAAAATTTAGCCAGGCATGGTGGTATACACTTGTAGTCCTAGCTAGTCAGGAGGCTGAGCCCAGGAGTTTGAGGTTGCTGTGAGCTAGGCTAATGCCACAACACTCTAGCCTGGGCAACAGAGTGAGATTCTGTCTTAGAAAAAAAAAAATCAAGAATCGTGCATCTTTGTACATGCAGCAAACTGTTTGACACAGTAAATGCTTAATAAATATTTAATGAGAAAAAAAATGAGCCAAAGTTCTTGATGGAATTTAGAGATTGGAAGGCCGGGCACTGTGGCTCACGACTGTAATCCCAGCACGTTAGGAGGCTGAGGTGGAGGATCACTTGAGGCCAGGAGTTTGAGACCAGCCTAAGCAACATAGTGAGACTCCGTCTCTACAAAAAAAATAAATAAATTAGTCATGCGTGGTGGCATGTGCCTGTAGGCCCAGCAACTTGGGAGGCTGAGACAGGAGGATCACTCGAGCCCAGAAGTTGGAGCTTGCAGTGAGCTATGATAATGCCACTGTACTCTAGCCTGGTGACAGAGCAAAACTCTGTCAGAAAGAAACAAAGAAAGACAGAGAGAAAGAGAGAGAGGGAGGGAGCGAGGGAGGGAAGGAAGGAAGGAAGGAAGGAAGGAAGGAAGGAAGGAAGGAAGGAAGAAAGGAAGGAAGGAAGGGACTCAGAGATTGGCAGGAGCTTAGCAGATGGCAGCCACTGGAAGGGCAGGCAGGGATAGGTAGTGGACAGGAGCCTCCTGAAGGAGGAGCATCTCCCTTGGGGGGTGCATGGGGATGGGCAGAGTGATGATGGAGGATGCAGCAGCCTTGGGAGGCAAGGAGAAAACCCAACTCTGCCCAGCCCTGTGCTCCATGGCACACAGGTAAACTGCCAGCCATTATTTGTGAGAGCTGCATTGGAGAGAAAAAACAGAATTCTGCTAAGGCAAGGAGTGCAGGCAGCAATGTGGGGAGGCATTTGGGGTCTCAGGTGGCTGGTACTCATGGTGTGGACCAGCACAACAGTACCACTTGGTGGGCAGCTACACTTTTGAGCCTCCATGATGTTCCCCACCACTTGACCACCCCTGGGTCTCCCCAATGAGCCCCAAAACGAAAGAGGTAATACTTGGTACAGCAGAGGCATCTATGAATTCCATGAAACCATGCCTGTATGATGACCATTTTCCTTTCTGCTTGATTGGGGCCAGCCCACATCATTTGGGCTATCAAATATTCTGAATATTATCTGAGTATAAGCAGCTTGTTTGTGCAGAATGGAGGCTGGAGCCCAGCAGACAGACTGTGGAGGAGAAGCTGCACTGAGATGCCTGAAAATGACAGTGGGGAAAGAGGCTGCATGTCCAGGGAGCTGAGGGTGACAGGTCTGGGAGGCCCAGCCAGAGGCCTGGCCTTGGGTGTGAAAGGGCTTGTCCACCACGCCATTTGACTCTCTGAGAATTGGCTGGACTAGCCTAGTTGGCTCCTGAAAGCAGCCATCCCAGGAGGGAAGGGCTTGGCTAGGCACCAGAGCTGAAAAGATTGAAAGAAGAGTTCAGTGCTTGTGGGGGCAGCAAAAACCATTTGTGCTCAATTCTGCTTAGAGCTATTACAGCACTGACTGCATTGTATTATATTCTATTCCTTCAAGAAATATAATCTCACATTTAATAAGTATGCTGCCTTGATGAACCAGAAGGTTTTGTTCCTGCCCACTCTGTATAAATTTTCTTGATTTCTGTGTCCCTCTGTGGAGGCAGAAACAATATGAAACAAAAGCAGTTAATGTTTTTATGCATTCTCCCTGACCTTGAAAAACTCTGAGGGCGTTTATTCCACAGTCTTAGTTAATTGTTTCCTTTATGAGGGATCTAGCAAGATCAAAGTGAGTTTCAGCTCCACAATCTTGCACCTGCAGCCCTTCCTAACACAGTCAGACACGCTCTGGATTCTCTTCTGAAATGTGACAAATAGAATTGCCTTCGACAAAAAAATAAATAAAATAAATAAGTAAAAATTAAAAGAGTGTGGGGTTTGGGTGCACAAAAAAAATTTTTTAAGTGAATTTCCTTTGACAAGGACACTGAGCAGTGTATTTAAGACGTCAGAATATTAGGGATGTGGTAGACTTTCATAAAATTAAGATACAATTTGTGTTGATTAGGATCTGTCTTGGACAGGGTTGGGCTTCCAAGTAGGTAAACCATTAACGACAGGCAGGTAGAAAGAACATTCTAGTATAGGTAACAGTATAGGTGCCACAATAAAAAAATTTTTAAATCTAGAAACACAACTAGTTTTCACGTTGGCTTCATTTTTAACTGAATTCCATTCAAGATGCTGGCTAGCAGATCTCCATATATGAGAAATCAGGAGAGGTAAACTCTTTTGTGCCCTAGAATGTTCTTGATAGGAGATATGAGAAAGGAGTATTGGAAGCCTCCGGCATTTCCTGCTTTATGTTTCACAGGTCGAAGTCTGCAGGGAAACCACAAGCCCACGCAGCCCTGGCTGCTGGATTCAAGCCTGAGCTTTTACCTGCAGTTGCCCTTAGCACCACTTTCTCCTGGCAGAGTCCGTGGGGGAGAAAGCGACTAGATACTGGTTTCTCTAGTAAGAGCTTTGTGGTTCCTATTGATGGTTTCCGCCCACCCCTGCTTAGCCACAGGAAAACTCAGAGGGTCTTGAACATCATCTAGAGCATGGCCCACTCCATCAGAACACCTGGCTGACACACAGAGGAAGACACACTTGGTGAAAACAGCAGCAGTGCTTCCCCAGAACACAGAACCAGAGCTGGGACAGACACATGAAACTGGGCTGCACGTGTGCACATGGGTGTATGTGTGGGTGGAGGGTCTAATAATGAAGAATTTTTTAAAGAAAAGGTTCTGAACCTAAAATGGAAAGAAAGGGAATACTATACCTGCTGTAGTTTATTTTACTAAATAAACTGAGCAATAGACAGTACTTAGAAAATGGGCTGGTTCTGCATGACCAGGCATATAAAAAAAAAAAACAAATCAAAAACAGAAAAGGGCCTGGTACATAACAGCCCTCAGTGGAGGTTTCTGATTGATTGTTGACAGGACAACCTCCTCCTTTTAATGCCTTCTCTATCTACTCAGCAGTCTTTCTGATTTCCAGCATTATATAATAGCTCTTAATACCTCACTCTGCCATGTAGAACAAGATGGATCATCAGATTGCTGTCCAAGAAATTGATGTTTTTATGGGCACCATTATGCAGGGAGGGGGGATTTCAGAACAGTTTATTCATTTATTCACTGATTCAAGCAGCACTTATTGAAGGTTTCTTACGCCAGAGACTGCATTCATTAAGCCATGCTGTTGGGCAGTAAGAGGAGAAAGACATGCGCCTACTCCCAAAGAGGCCACAGTGGGAGGCTCAGACGCTTGCAGAACGATGATGCTGTGAGACACAGGGATGCAAACCGTTCTGTGGGCTCTCTGCCTGCATGGAGTCAGGGAAGGAGATGGCCTTTGAACTGGGGTCATTTAAGGGCAAGAATAGGTGACAGCATTTCACACAGATTAGTAAGGGCACAAAAAAGGAAGGGAACATGGGGTGCTCTGGCACCTTGAGAAGGGCAGCATGATTGGTGTGAAGAACATGGGGGATGTGAAAAGAAAAAGAGCCTAGAAAAACAGATGGGGCCATATTGTGAAGGTCGGAGGAATCTGGACTTTATCCTATGCAATGAGCAGCCACCGTGATTGGTTCCTTGAGTGAAAAACAAAGAGAGAAGGATCTGTTTGCCTCACACATAACACCATGTGTGGCAAAGCAGAGTTGAATTTATAAATTAAAGATCCTACATAACCCATTTGTTTTTAATATGAGAACAGTATGAGGACGAATGGACAGTGAGGAAAGCGGAGATCTGTAGACCAATCTGGAGATTGTTACAACAGTGAAAGAAAAATGATAAAATTAGAAATTTCAGAAACTTCTAATGAGCATAAATACAGTATTAAAGTAAAAAAAAAAAGTCTTCCTATTGTAACTTTTCACTACTTAGGCTTCAAACTGTATTTCGAGTTTTCCAAAAAGTGTCTATACCAATACATTCTGAATCAAAATCTATACTCCTTATCCCATTTTGAATTCACAGAATTATAAAATGCAATAGAATTTGGCACAATAGGCACAATGAAATTACAAAATATGGCATTGCTTGCTTACTTCTTGCAGTAATTTATAAACAAAACCAGTTAACACTTAAGGAAAATTTACAGTTATGAAAAACTGAGTGACTTCTGGCAGGCACAAGATAAATTCATAGCTTAGCAAAGAAAATAATTCACATTTCTTACTTAACATTTAAAGGCTTGTCACACTACTTATCCTGCCTTCTTTCTTTCCAGTTTTTGTTTCATAGGTTTTGAAAAAAGTTTTTGTCTAGATTCTCTGGATTTAACTAGTTTTTAAAGGGTCAGGAAACATCTAGGGACTAATAAAACCTTTGTGTACCAGAGGGGGGCATATACCCTGTGAGTCTTCTCCGAAAAGCATTTTGTACACTTGGAGGCTTTTGTGGTGGGTTAAGGAATCCTTTTCGTAGATGTTTTTGAAGAGAGGAGAAACAGTGGAGTGTTCCATGATTGCAGATCTAAGCCATTTTTTAAGCAGAAAATGATTAATCTCTGCTCTTGTCTCTTTCTCATACTTTTTATATTTTAAGTAATTTTGTCCCTGCTACCATGAATTTCTACAATGTATTAATACTACAAAATCTGTAATCTTCCTGTCCCATGGGGGATTGCCTGAAAAGGAAAAGAACAATATGCTATTCTTGGCAAGAAAAGAATTGCTGCTGATTCAGTGGTCACATTAAGTCACAACTCTTAGGTACTTTTCCAGAGGTTGGGGTGGGGCATTACCCATTTCTCTACTCTGTGAACCTGGTTGATGACTCAAGCCAGCCATGGGAGCCATTGCTCCCATGCATGCTCCCAGAGCTGTGGAACTCTGTTCTTGGTGGGAAACCCAGTGGTGTCAGCCTTAGTAGTCTATTCCAGTGAACAGAGGGCCAATTGACTCAGTCACATAAGAGGGTACTTTAGAAACGTCTCCTCTCCTCCTCCAAGCATGTTAGATTGGTTCAGGGAACCATGATGAATAAAGTCTTCAAAAAGAAAGCAGACGGTAGCTCACGCCTGTAATCCTAGCTCTCTGGGAGGCCGAGGTGGGCGGATTGTTTGAGCTCAGGAGTTCAAGACCAGCCTGAGCAAGAGCGAGACCCCATCTCTACT
>VSMD01000382.1:0-13364 GCA_008750895.1 Mirza zaza
CATAATATACCACTGCTTTCTGATCATTTTCAGTCCCTTTTTTCAAATTCTTGTTTTAACCTGTGATGACTTTTTCCTTGGAACTTTCCTTTACTTTGATTAATTTTGTGGAAAAGTTTCTGTCACATTGCTGAGAAGCAAGTTCCCCAGTGAGTCTATAAAATAAGGTGGTATTTTAAAAATATGGGAATTTGGGAGTCAGTTCTCCTCTGTCATCTGAGGTTACATTTTCCACTTCTATTTTATATTAAATTAATATTTGTTTTCTCACTTGATTTAAATCCTTTCTGTAAACGAAGTGTCACAAATGGCATGAAATTAAATAAAATAAAGGAAATACCAATGTTATTATTCATTCATTCACTTAACAAATATTTACTAAGAGTGGAGAGGAACTACTGCTTATTCCAAGAATGCTTCATTAAATCATTACCCTGTAGCAAGAGGCAGATGTTACAAAGGAAAGAAGAAATAGAGAAAAGAAAACAAGGACTACAATCAGCATATAAGCTTACAATAGAGCAAGTCAATCAAATATAATTCCCTAATGATTCCTTTTCCAACCTACCATTTCAGAGCAAGAATTCGTTTTTGGAAAAATTGTTTTTAACCCATCCCTGTATTTTCTCATATTATCGTGCTGTTCTTTCTGATGGCATGCAGTAGATATGAGTTCTTGAAATATTGATATCGTTTTCTGAATTCATAAAAGTATATTAATAAAAACAGAGGGCTGAGTTTCAGCTTTCTTCCTGTGACTTTTAAATTTAATAATCCCAATTGACTCCATGAAACTTAAACAAATCAGCTCAGCTGAATCTCAGCTGTAATATGTATGTAAATATTCTTTGCATTCCGTTTGTAAAAGGGTCAGAAACGGAAGAGACCAAAGTTGGATGTTCTATTCCCCGAGGGACCCGTTGGAATCAACAAGGGGTACGATGAGCATTTGTGAAACACGTCAAAATTCCGGCGGCCCAAGTGCCCTGCACTCCATTGCGTGGGGGAAACACACACTTTTGTTTCTGCAGGGTGACCTACGGCAATGTCAGTCATCTTCCTATGATCAAAGCTGAACACATAGAGGCCGGGCGCGGTGGCTCACGCCTGTAATCCTAGCATTCTGGGAGGCCGAGGCAGGAGGATTGCTCGAGGTCAGGAGTTCGAAACCAGCCTGAGCAAGAGCGAGACCCCATCTCTACTATAAATAGAAAGAAATTAATTGGCCAACTAATATATATATAGAAAAAAAACTACCCGGGCATAGTGGCACACACCTGTAGTCCCAGCTACTTGGGAGGCTGAGGCAGGAGGATCGCTTGAGCCCAGGAGACTGGGGTTGCTGTGAGCTAGGCTGATGCCACGGCACTCACTGTAACCTGGGCAACAGAGTAAGACTCTGTCTCAAAAAAAAAAAAGCTGTATACATATATATAAAAGGGTTGCATTTTGAAAATTAAATATTGTAATGTTTTTGGCCATTTCCAACGTACGTACGTCCTCAGAATATGGTAACGTTAAAATGCTCTAAATAAATGTTTGCTGTTTTTGTTCCGTCACTGTCATTCACAGAGAGAATGACCTGCTCTTTACATTCAAGGGATAAAGAGAGGAGAAGAGAAAAAAAACATGGTTGCGGCCATCACAGGTATTGGGAAGATGGAGTCCCCTTGCAGCACAGATGGGAGAATAAACGTGTAAATCATTTCGACAGAGAAATCCATTCCCACACCACTTAAACACCTATGCCTCTAGGCTGATGCATTTCACCTCTAATGATTTATTATTGAAAAATAATAATATTTTTTATTATTTATAATAAAAGAGCACACTTCGCTCTTTTATATGGAATGCTCAGAATCGTAATACTTATATTGTAAAAACCGTTAAAAGGATATTGAGTAAATAAATCTGAATGACAGGAAATTCAGAGCAACAAAAACATTGGTTGCAGATTAATACGTAATAAAAAATAGCATGTGCTATGTTAAATGTAGCATATTAAAATATATAGCAAATGAAATCAGTGATATAATTATAATAAAATAATTATAGCTAATATTTAATAACCAAGGAAATATACATATGTTGAGAAACTATTAAACATGAAGATAACCACAAAATATTATTTTATCATGTTTCAGTACAAGTCGAGATGGTTCTATGTATTAAGTGTGTCATGATAAAGTGAGATAGATACAGACAGACTCATGCAGTATCTTCCACAAAGTTACTGGTAGTGTCTATGTTTTGTTGGGAGGGCACAGAGCTTTATATTTTCATATTATATTATATTGTATTATTTCTTATATTTTCCAAACATTCTATTGTAAATGTCTTAAAAATCAAACTAATAAATGTTATCTGTATAAAGAAGGAAGAATACTATGCCATAAACACATGTTGGAATGGAGATTACTAGTTTGTTTTTTTTTGCATAGAATAACCCAGATTAACAGTAACTCAATTACTGGTTCTTCTGTTGCTATTTTTGTAAATTGGTTATAGAAATAACTGGTTTGTCCAAGATAAACACTTGTTACTAAGTAGTCCAGTGTATGCATGGCTTATAGTTCCAAAAATTTTTTTAAAAATTGATGAGAAACCATAAGATAGAAGATATACAAGAAAATATATAAAGTGAGTCCTTGTAAAATATGTTATTTTGTTATTTTTTCCACAGAATATGCCCAATAAGGCAAGCTTGTTTTCTTTTAATTTTAACGTTATATGATTTAGTAACATAGTAAACATTGTTCGCAACTGAGTGTTGTAATCTAATACAATTATTGCTGAAAGGGATTTGGAGGAGGACTTTCTCCTCACCTTGTTTCCTCCATAAACACAAATAAGGCCAGGTGCAGTGGCTGGCGCCTGTAACCCTAGCACCTTGCTTGGGAGGCCCAGGCAGGAGGATAATTTGAGGCCAGGAGGTCAGAGACCAGCCTGAGCAATGCAGAGAAATTCCCTTCTCTATCACAAAGTTAAAAATCAACAGGGGTGTGCTGGTGCACACCTGTACTCCCAGACACTCTGGAGGCTGAGGTGGGAGGATCCTTGGAGCCTAGAAGTTTGAGGCTGTAGTGAGCTGTGACTGGGCCACTATACTCCATCCAGGACAGCACAGTGAGACCCTATGTCACAAAGACAAAACGAAACAAACAAAAAACAGCACTAATAAAACCATAAAGAAAAAACTATGGACACTTACTGGCAGGAATAGCAAGAGATGGCCACATTGAATGAAATTGGTAATTTCATAACCAATTTCCATATTCTAGCCTGTCATTTTAATCTCTCATTATTTTTTTTTGTCTCCAGTATTTTCTTTATAGCCTATCTTTTCTGAATAGTGAAGAAAATAAAATGAAACATAAAAATTCACTGAGGAACTACCATTAACTTCTGACTCCATGCTACCGTGTTACTCTGCGTGTGTGAAGACAGCTGTTTAAATTAATGTGTACAAGTGAAATCTAGAGAACGCACTCCTGAGAGATGTAGCTGGCTCAGATTTGCACGGCTGCTAAGAGTATTACGGGGGTTGGAGCAAGACTTACAGTCATCAAAGACAATAAATATATGTTATAATAAGAATTATAAGGGCCAGTCGTGGTGGCTCACGCCTGTCATCCTAGCACTCTGGGAGGCCGAGGTGGGCGGATTGCTCGAGGTCAGGAGTTTGAAACAGCCTGAGCAAGAGCAAGACCCCATCTCTACTAAAAATAGAAAGAAATTAATTGACCAACTAATATATATGTAGAAAAAGTTAGCCGGGCATGGTGGCGCATGCCTGTAGTCCCAGCTATTCAGGAGGCTGAGGCAGGAGGATCGCTTGAGCCCAGGAGTCTGAGGTTGCTGTGAGCTAGGCTGACGCCACAGCACTCACTCTAGCCTGGGCAACAAAGTGAGACTTTGTCTCAAAAAAAAAAAAAATTAAAACAAAAAGAATTATAAGGATGTGGAAACAACCCAAGTGCCTGTGAATTCATGAGTGGATCATTAAAATTTGATATATGTTCACAATGGAAGTTTACTCAATTCTGAGAAGCGACGGCGAGCTAGCACCGCTCATGCTATCCTGGATTGAGCTTAAGCCCATTATCCAAAGTGAGGCGACACGAGATCGGGAGAACGGGCCCCACACGTGCTCGCCATCACATTGGTGCTGACTGATCAACACCGTGGTGCTCACAGGGTGGTGGTGCTCACCAGGGGTTTGGGGGTTGCAGGGGTAGACCCACATCTGAGGGACACGGCGAGCATTGTGGAGGGGGAGGGCAAACCTCTAACCCTCGCTAGGGAGACGCAAAGGTGTAAAATGTAACCAAAATGTTAAAAAAAAAATCGGGTGTCGGGCAGATGGGAGGGGGGAGGAGGGGACAGGTATTACATACATACATTATTTACATACATATATGCATTACATACATACATAGTGAGTGCGGTGTGCACCGTCTGGGGGATGGACACGCTTGAAGCTCTGACTCCAGGGGGTGGGGGCGAGGGCAATGTATGTAGCCTTAACGTTTGTACCCCCACAATAGGCTGAAATCAAAAATAATAATAATAACAACTGCATGGAGCATGGGGATGTCCACTCCGTGCAGCGACAGCGCAGGCAGCCAAGAGGGAAACTGCGGGCGGCTGAGATGCCTCCAGAAGGCGGCTGCTTGCATGTGTCAGGAAACTAATTAAAAAGCTCCGGGATGGGCGTGAGGCTGAGGCCGAGCTGAGCGTGGAGGGCCGTGGGGAGCCGGTGATGGATGGTGGGGCTACTGCCGCTCGCTCTCCACCAGGGACAGGTCTCCGCTGTGACAAGGACGATGACAGCCCCCGAGGGAGCTCCAGCCGCGAGGCAACGGGACGCCTCCCCGGAGTCTCCCCCGGGGACCCTGGGCAGCGGGCGAAGCCTTCGGGTAAGCACGCGGCAGACCGCCGTCGTGACAGAGACACCCTCTGGACCCGGCCGGCGACAGGCTGCCTGTTGATGGCTGGTTTGTTAACGACGGGACATGGGAGAGTTAGTGCGGACGTGGGGTCAGAGGACCGACCTGTCAACCTGTTTATCCTGAGATCGTGTTTGTCCTTCACGGAGGTGCCGCAAGCTTTCCTGAAATAAAAGACGGAGAAAGGGCACGTCCACATCTGCAGCAGAGATTGACAGAGGAGGAGTTTTTTTTTTTGTAATAATGCTACGAATCGGGCAGGTCCATATAAACTATACAACGCCCTGACCCACGCGTTCGTTATCCAGCCGTGCGTACGTTAGCTACGTAAGAAGAAAGTGTCCTGTAACATACTTTGTCTCGGTTAGCCTATGGGCGTTGTAATTACGGGGATAATTTAGCCAAGTGGCCTGAGGCTGGAAAGTATTCCCAACCAGGAGGCGGCTAACGGAAGCGGAATGTTCGATGAGCTTTAATCGGTGGTTGAGCTTGAGGAGTTATTTGGACTGAAGCTAAAAGAGCAACTTCAAATATTTTTAAGTCCGAAATGACCGTCAGCATCCACAAGGTCACCGAGCGAATTTAGTCACGTGCGTGCGCCTGGCCGCTCACGGCCGTGGCGGGTTTGCCGTGTCCAGCTGCACAGAAGCACCTCCACGCCTCCCGGCCTCCGTCAGAGAATCGGGCTTTGTGCAGCTTCCGGGGCAGCTGGATCGAAGAGATCAGGCGTTGAAGGATGTTGGGGAAAGAAGTGCGGAGAAAAAGAAGTCGCACGGAGATTTGTCTAGACAGGAGCCGCTGGCTGAGAAGTTGGGGGCGTCGGTGCACGTCTGCCTGAGGGCAGGTGACAGAGCCTCGCAGGGCTGCCCCGAACCCAAGCCCTCCTGCGGGTGGACCCACCTGTCACGTGCACTCATCGCCACGCATGTCACATGCAGAGAGCTGCTCTGCGCCGCCATGCATTTTTCATTGCACAGACATGACCGTCTTTCACATATGTTTTAATCCATAGATTTAACGTGAAATGACCAAGCAATGTGTGTTGTATTGTCAAGTGCAAAACAGGACTGAATCCGAAATCCCCCAGTGTGATTATTACCGTGCTTCACCGAAAATAAGACAGGGTCTTATATTTTATTTTTCCTCAAGAAGACACCCTAGGGCTTATTTTCAGGGGATGTGTTATTTTTTTAAAGTACGGTACAACCATCTACATTGATTCAAATGTAGTTAAGTCGTCTTCTTCTGGAACATCATCATCACTCTCCAAACCCCGCATTCCATCCTGAATTTCTTGCGACTCTGTTTCCTTTAGAACCATCGGCCCCGATCTCTCCTGTCGAGCCATGGAGCTCTCACGGGGCGGATGAGAAGGGCTGCTCGTGTTCTTTCCCGCTCCACGACGACACGCACGGGTTGTGCAGACGTGCTGCGCAGCCACGCCCGTCACTAGGGCTGATTTTCAGGGTGGGGCTTCTATTGTGCACATGCTTAGACATCCTGCTAGGGCTAATTTTATGGGTAGGTCTTATTTTCGGGGAAACACGATAGTTCTTTCACAAAAATAGTAAATGTGTACCCGTCTTTGCTATTGATTGGGATGTTAGAGGCAATCTTCTTTCTTCTATATCATTTTTATCTTAGAATGATTTGTTTTGCCCGTCTTTTGACAGTTTCAACTGCTGCGTGAAGCAGAAACAATACTCAGCAAGCGTTGCTGGGTACATGATTATTTTATGACGTAAACGTTCTACCAGTCAGGATGGTTTGGCCACCATATCTGGAAAATCACAAGTGGTCTTCAAAATAGCTTTGAAGCACACATCTCAGGTTGCTGTCATTGACTTCCTGCCTCGAAGCAACAGGTGGATGCGGAACACCTCCCAGCCATAGGCAAAGCTGAGGTCTAATGACCAGCCCTGCAGGAAGACGCAAGATGGCTATGTTTGCAGCTGGACATAACTGAAACACTTTCGGACGACCTGTGTGGAGTATCTCCCGCATTGACACCTGCAAGAGCATCAACTTTCTCTCTTTTGGAGGTGATAAAATCCATGCAAGAAAAAGTGAGCTCTGTTTACATTTTGCACAAAGACTATTCGATGAGGACAATGAAAGTGAGAGCTGCCAGGTAGGTGACTGTTTTCAGTGGCAGGAACTTTTCACATAATTGGCGACAGTGGAAACAGAAAGAAAGGAACAGATGCCAGAGAATTTTTTTTTAAATGATATGTCATGCCTGATGGGAAATTCAGACTTAAGCAAAGAGATGAGCATAAACAGCTTCAAGATTTGCATTTTTAGGGTCTAGAAATTGCTTAGCAAAATCATATATACATAGATAACAATTTTTTTCTGGGAGAAATGGTGTGTTTATTTTTATATACCCACTGCATTGAAATGGAAATGTTCTGTAGTTAACTGAATATATGTGAAAAAAAAAGAGTTACAATAAAAGCAAAATGCCAATAAAAATCAGAGGAAAAGAATGGAGAGAAATCAGTATATCTTATGCATCACTAGCCTGAAAACATTTGGGATTGCATGAGGGTTTTATGATCGGGCATATACACAGCTTCTACTTACCATGATATAGTTAGTGCTCATTTATTAAAATTTATATATATATATATAATTAACAAAACGTCTTTCAGTAAAACTATATTTAACATTTAACCTAATCAAAAATTTAATGTATTAAATTAATTTAAAATGTAAACTTGGAGTCACATTTTATTTTGTCTGATTTTTTAAATTCCCCAAATATTTTGAATAATAAAACTTATATTAAGCAACAATTAATAAAAATTAAATTTAAATCTGTTCTAAACCATAATGTCACTGGTTTATTTCATGCCATAAATTTTTCTATTCTTTGTTTCCTATTCCTTTTCTATTCTTTTTTTTCTATTCCTTTTTTCTATACCATCTTAGAATTACAGCAATATTTACTATGATTCTTTGCAGGTAATCTTAAAAACACCCCCACCTCTGAAAAAGGAAAAGACCCACTCAGGCCAGATTATATTATTTGAATGAATTACCAGTCAATTGATTCTCGTATATCATTCACCGTAAATGTTTTACAGCTAATTCACGTTCCCTCGCTCAGCTTCCTGTGTAGAGGTGGATCACTCAGTGATCCGAAAGACTCCTAACCCTAACCTGAACCCTAACCCTAATCCTTCCATGTATGCCTTAGGTTACCCCATCACGTGGCCCCTCCCGACCCCATAAATGTTGTACTTTTTAATGGGCATAAGCCATGTCCTTGTCACAATAATGCACTTACCTGATTTATTACCTTTATGCCAAGAATTACAAATGCTTTATTATTAATGCCACGCATGTCCTCGGAGATGAAGACCTAGACCAGGGCTGGGAACCTGCTCATGTTGGAAGGTGCATAATTCAGCTGTGATCATGTAAGACTGCATGCAAGAAACTTCAAGTAGATATACTTAAAAAGGTACATTATTTTGGAAAAATCTAACTACTATACACTTCATAGTTTCCAAAAATAAACTTGGCTTAGTAATGCTCCGCTTGTGCTGCTCAATCTGGGGGCATTATTTTGTTGAAACTTACTTCATTCTTTGGTATTTTAAATATATTCATTTTTAAAAATAAAATACAAATACAATAGGCGAACAAAATGTATTAATAAAAATATCGGCTTCCGGAAGTACAGAAGAAAATTTTAAAAGTATAAAAAAAAAAATAAGAAAAAAGATGAAAAAGTAAAATAAAAGGGTTTGCGCTGTAGAATTTGCATTCAGTCACAAGGCCGCACTTAAGGACCTAGAGCCCGCACCCGGCCCTGAGGCTGCAAGCTCCCTCCCCCCCACACCTGGCCTGTCCCCTTTGCCCCACCTGTTGGCACATGTAGTTGATGCGCCATCTTGGAACACGCAGTTGAACACTCTCTGTCACTGACATGTGGGAAAATCGGTTCCTGACTCAAGACGTGGACTGAGCTGCCTGGCAGGGAGGGTTCCAGTGGCCGTGGCTGGATAACAGCACAAACCGCGCGGAAACCGGGCACACCTGTGCGCTGCAGGACACGCGGCCGTGGCCGTGTTGCTGCCTCTGGGGCACTTCTCCAGGGGGGGCACTGCGTGCTCCCGAGACTGCCAGTCCGCGTTGAGTGGCACGTTCTGCAGACAGTGCCGACCTTGCCTTTGTTGCCAGGGCTTCGTCCGCAGCGAGGTTTTCTTCCTGCCCTGACAGTCGCAGCTGTAGGGGCCATCCGGATAAAAACCAGGAACAGCATCCACACATTGCATAAAGCCAAACAGTGAGAACTGTTTCTTCTATTCAATGATTTGCCAGTGTTAGACGGGAAGACGCCAGTCGTGCGACGGAATAGAACTCTTTGGAGACAACAGGGAGGGAGGGAAGGACTGGATGGTAAGGAAACAGATGGAGGGAGTCTCTCCGTGCATCCAAGCAGTCTGTGCTCCTGCATGCTGGAAGGCAGAGGGGGCGGGCCCAGTAGACAGATCAGGGTAGAAAATTCCAGAAGCAGGATGGTCAAAATCTAAGAAATGGGGCCGGGCGTGGTGGCTCACGCCTGTAATCCTACCACCCTGAGAGGCCAAGGCAGGTGGATTGCTCCAGGTCAGGAGTTCGAAACCAGCCTGAGCAAGAGCGAGACCCCGTCTCTACTCTAAGTAGAAAGAAATTAATTGGCCAACTAATATATATAGAAAAGAATTACCCGGGAATGGTGGTGCGTGTCTGTAATCCCAGCTACTCGGGAGGCTGAGGCAGGAGGATCGCTTGAGCCCAGGAGTTTGAGGTTCCTGTGAGCTAGGCTGACACCACGGCACTCTAGCCTGGGCAACAAAGTGAGACTCTGTCTCAAAAAAAAAAAATCTAAGAAATGGGGATATAATGAGATCTAGAGAAAAATAGGAAGTAATTATCTTTATAGAACGACATTTTTGTATAGAGGTAGAGGGGTAGGAGACTAAGATGAAGATAAAATACTATTCTCTTTGAAAAATCCACTGATGTACACCATGGAGTACTATTTAGCTATAAGAAACAATGGTGATATAGCACCTCTTATATTTTCCTGGATAGAGCTGGAACCCATACTACTAAGTGAAGTATCCCAAGAATGGAAAAACAAGCACCACGTGCACTCACCAGCAAATTGGTATTAAGGGATCAACACCTAAGTGGACATGTAGGAGTAACATCTATGGGGGGAGGGGATGGATATATACAAACATAATAAGTGAGATGTGCACCAACTGGGGGATGGTCACGCTTGAAGCTCTGACTTGATGGGGGAGGGGGGACATGGGCAATATACGTAACCTTAACATTTGTACCCCCATAATACGCTGAAATAAATAAATAAATAATTTGAAGAAAAAAAAAAAAGAAAAATCCACCCAGATTTTATAAAATAGGAGGTTAAGAAAAGATCTGGGGAAAAAATATTTTGCTTACTTAGTTTTTAAATTAGGAAAAAAATGGAGAAAAATGTTGTTAGGAAGAAGAGCTTGTTTAAGATAGAATGAAGGTACTTTTTTTAAAAGGTCAAGTGTTTGGATTTGCCTCTTTAATCAACAGTAACTGTTTGATCCAAAAGAGTCACAGAAAAATGTACAAGATGGAACGATCTAGAATTGGGGTTAGAAACAGAGTGTGTCATCAAAGCCTAAAGATGACAAATGCTGGCTTCTCTCTCCACTGAGTTGAAATCCAGTAAATGGATTTATCTAAATGTATGAATAGTAACTTTACTATTTAAACTGATTTCTAATCGGATTCTCCCCGTTTAAGACGTTAAACAAGACCAGCCGGGTGCAATACATCGGAGTCATGCAGTTCCCGGGAGGCCTGTTGAGGGAATGTTGTGATTGTGCTAACTGCATTAGAACTGCACTGGGCTTTGGTGTGAATTTTACTGGACAAAAAGGCCGATCCCCAAAGAAACTCTGAATTTTTTTTTTCAGCTCTCCGTTCTAAGAAAAGTTGAATAGATCAAGGTGGTTAATTCACTGTCTAAATTTGTTCCATTAAGTTAGTTGTTGGAGAAATCTGACTCAACAAATGATTTATTGCTTCTACTGATACAATAAAAACGTGAGATAAAATAATCCTTTTTTTGTTTTTTTTAATCTTTGAGACCAGGCCTTGGTCTGTCTTCCAGGCTGGGGTGCACGATAATAGGTCACTGTAGCCTTGAACTCGTGGGCTCAAGTGATCCTTCTAGCCCAGCCTCCCAAGCAGCTGGAATACAGGTGCTTGACACCATGCCCAGGTAATTAAAAAGTTTTTCTGGTAGACCTGGAGTCTCTCTATGTGGTCCAGGGTAATCCTGAACTTTTGGTCTCAAGTTATCCTCCCGCCTCTGCCTCGAAAAGTGCTGGGATTCCAGGTGTGAGCCACCACACCTGTTGAGATAAAATAACCCTACGTATGTCAGTTTAGTCAGAAAAGCTGCTTTGTATCCCTCAGTTGCATTTTTCTGTGAAGTTGCATAGCACGTAGAAGATACTCATCAATACTTGCTTAATGAACGAATACCTCTCATACCAAATTCTGTGCGAGTCTTCCTTAACACACAATAGCTTTACGGTCTCCAGCTTCTCATTTCTTTTCTTTTCTCTAACTGTGTAGTTTATAAATAATACAGAAGCTATTAAGGTGCACAAGTCTTTCTAGCAATGGCATTTTACGTTAATTCGTACATTCTGTGATTGCCAAATTAATAATAACATTTTATCAGGCAAAGAAAGTGTGACCTCTTACCGGAGCTTTTCTCTGATGTTGCCGTATATTATGGGAAGCTAAAACAACGAAAATAATTAATTTTCCAATCTTTCTCTTTCGCAAACGCAGTTCTACTTTAGCCAAATTAGCAATTTTTAAGTGACTTTAAAGTTATATAATTTACGCCGCAGTTATTTTGCCTATAGCTGCTTTACAAGATGACTCATGCTAAGAAAAAGGTCTAGAAACACACGCCCCCTGGAGGAGTAATATGCTGGCCTCATTCATGCATCCTCCACATAACTTCTTGTATGTGGGATTGAACTTGAATATTTATAGGAGAAAAACAATAAGGCATCTTCAGCAGGTTTAATAAATGCAGATTTTAGTCTTCAAGTATTATCTTTAATACTTCTTAAGAAAGTATTACCAAGCCAAATGGTTATTTAGATGCAAGAAATACCATGGTTAAATATTTAGTGATTTACCTAAGGTTTATGAAGTCCCTGATACATAATTCCGATAACTTCTAGATGCATTGTTATTGGTCCCTTAGGTGTCCAAAGACGTTTCCTGTGGTTAAGATTTTCAAAATTGAATTCCTAATCTTGTTAGGGACAGAAAAACAGGTGATTGGTGATAGATGGAATGACAGGGGCAAAAAAGCAAGCAGGGTAAACGGTTACAGAAAAACAAAAGGGAGGGAAAATGGTTACGGAAAAATAACCAGGGGAAACAGATATTTCAGTCTTAAAGAATGGGGTGATTAGACCACAGAGCCATGACCGCCAATGGGAGGATGAAAAACGCCGTAAGTGGGGACATTCCTGTCACACAAACCCGAGAAAGGAATGACTGGAACATAACCCTAAGTCACGTCCACACACGGAAAATTCAGTCCCCGAAAACCGTGACGTATAGTCACAAGTAATTATAACCACTAGCATGTAAAAGGAGGAATTCTGGAGTTAATTAGCGTCATCTCCACGCACAGAGACAGACCTTTTCCCTAGGAAACGAACTTCTGCTTTGCACCTGACACTTGGCTCGCAACGAACTCTGCACGCACACCTGCCGCGTGTCTGTCCTCTCTCTGTCACGCAGGCCAAGGCTGCGGTTCCTCCAAGCCCGGGGCCAAGAATGGGGACAACATTTCCAAGTCCAGCCGTGGACAGGACGGTGACACTCCTACTAGCTGACTCCATGCTCCGTGCTTCCAGCTCGCTCCTTCTCCGTCTCCGGCGACCCGCCCTGGCCTCGCCCTGATCCTTCCCTAGTGCTCACACCGGCCACCCGGAACGCCGGCCGCTCCTGCTGGCTCCAGCGTGATGATGGTCTGGTGCCGGGCCCGTGTCAGCCCCTCACAGCTAAGTCCTGGGCAGGGCCGCCTCCCTCGGCCGGGCTGCTGGCCGTGGTGCTAACCCGCCTCTGTGCTTCCAGGCCTGCTCCGTCTTGTCCCTGCGGTCTGTCCTCAGCCCAGCCGCCACTCTGACCTTTCCACAGTGCATGTTATGTCCCGTGTAACTCAAAACGAAACCCAAAGTCCTCTCATTGATCTATGGAGCCTGACCCACAGGCCACCCTCATCTACTGTGTTTCCCCGAAAATAAGACCTAGTGACGGGCGTGGCTATGCAGCACATCTGCACAACCCGTGCATTTCCTTGTGGAGCGGGAAAGAACA